>JAMLFT010007527.1:0-14699 GCA_026544285.1 Pachyrhizus erosus | reverse complement strand
TATTTTTATTATTTTGAATTTTAAAAATGATAAATATATAAAAATAAATTTTATTTATAAAACTGACACTTAAAAAAGATTATGGGTATATAATACCCAATAAATAGACATAATTTTTCCTTGTACTTTTCATGGGCAACATAATTAATTAGTATACCAATGGAGCTCTTCATGTTTAGTTAGTATTAATCTTGACAACGACTTTTTAACTACCTGGGCTTGGCTTCACACTTTATCTCTTACTTTTTTTTCGCAAATTCTTTTTTTATGCTGAGTTGTTGAAAAATCTTGTTTAAACGAAGGCTAATTTAAGAGTAATATTATAAGTATTTCAGACATTATTTTTAATTAAATTAAAACTTGATAAAAAAATAAATATTTATGTTACTTTCGTCCCTAAATAAAAATGTTATATGTTGCATTGCTTCTCTTAATCTTGCTACAAACAAAGTTGGAATTAATTAAAGCAAATGAAAGTTACTATACATTTGCAGGCAAATGCTACGGTAGAAAAGTAAATAATATTTTCCAATGCGAAACATATATATATTTTATTTCATTTTTCCTAATTTGCCCCCACCTCTAACCTTACTCCTAACCATTGCACACCCTTCTGGCTATAGTGTTTAACATTGTTTTCCAATTTATGACAAAAACTAACTTCATCTATGTCCTCATTTCATCTATCTATGGTAGCAAGGAGGTTAGAGGTGGGAGTAGATGAGGAAAGATAAAAAAAAGGAAAGAAAAATAAAAATAAAAAATCTAGATCATTCATTTAAATATCAATATGTTTTTGATAATGGGGAACATTATATACTTTTCCACCGTTGCATTTGTCTACATTTGTATCCCATTCCCTCACTTTTTGTGTAGTAGTTGACTAGAATAAAATAAAAATAAAATAAATTTTAATTTTATTCAATATTTAATACACATTAAATAATAATAAGATATGGTATGAATTATGTTTAAGACAAAATTATTTTTTTATTAAAATTTTATATAATTTTCTAAAAGTGAATTTTTAATTGTTTTCATAACTTATGAAAATTATAAAAAAATACTTTAACTAAATTATACAAAAATACATTTTACTTTTGTAGTTATTTTTTTTAAAATTATAAAATTTATTTAAAATTTTTTAAATTATAATTATCATTCAAATATTTTTAAAAATATTTAAATAACTTTTATTTAATTTTTAATATTTTAAATAATAATATAATTTACATTTACAGTTCAAAATTATTCTAATTATATATAGGGTACTATGCTGAATAAAAAAATTATAATTTATATATATGTTATATAAATTAAAGTATTACTATATATATTATATTTATTATATGTTATAGAATGAGGGATATATGGATCTTTTTACTTATAGGGGGGAGTCTAAATAGCACTATGAGGTGCCTATAGTAGACCTATGAAAATTTCTATTCTAGCCCAAAAATTTTCGCATTTTCGAAATTCTACCCCAGTGGCCCGTTGAGGGGTTCGCACTGTGAATCACAGAATCACTGTTAGCACTTCTCCTCTTGACGATTCCCTGCGATCTCTCTCCTGAAATCGTAAAGGTTCAAACTTTGCTTCATCTGTCACTAGAAGCTCTAGTCTCTTGTCTCTTTGTTCAAGTTAGTTCTTCCCTTTGTTGTTTAATACATTTTTTTCATTTCCCTTAACCATTTACCCTTAATGGGTTTCTGGGAATTCCTGGAATGTATGATTTCCACTCTGAATTTTGGAATACTTTGGTGGTTGCCAGTAACATATTAAGAGTTAAGGGTTAATTTTTTATTTTAGATGTTAAAATTGTGTGTGCTTTGTTGGGGGGTTGAACTCGGGATCAGAGAGATTGCAAAATGTGGAGGATATCTTCTTTTATGTATTTACAGTAAAAGAAAAATCTGTCTAGATGATATATTTACACACAGATGCCCTCTCTTGCCTTGCTTGCCATGAGGAATGAGAAAAAAATGGAATATTTGCAAATGGACTGAAATTAATATAGATCAGATAGATTTCAAGATATTGCTTCATTTGTAATTGTTGATGTTTAGGTTCAGAATGATTAAGTTGTTCATTGTTTCTTGCTTTATTATGTTGAACTGGAAAGGGTTTCAAAATATGGGGATTTTTAGTTCACAAATGAATATTTACATGAAACTGGAAATTGATAGAAGATCATCCTAACTCTGGATAATCAAAGGGGAAAGTAATGCACAGAACTTGGCTGAAGATTGAGATGAAGGATATGTATATGATGAATATGTTCCGGGGTTATGGAATTATGGTTAAACTGCATTTTTGTGTCAATGTTGAGTTAAATGTTGCTCCAGCATCTTTTGTGTTTCTATAGGCACTTAACAATGACGATGATAAAATTTTAAGAAAATGTTCTTGCTGCAAATTTAGGTACTAATTGTCAACCGCTTGACCCAAATTACTTGTAGTCCTCCATGTTTCTTTTTTCTTTCCTCATTGATTATATCTAGACAAATACAATTTAATATGATTCTTGAAGTCACATATTTTTGTTTTAAGCAATTGTGTTGTCTTCATTCCATCATAATTCTTATTTTCTGAGAGCCTGCTACTTGAGCATTACCTAATGAAATTACATTTCTGCGTTGTATAACCATCCCATGCCTTCTTAAGCATATACAATGTCTTACAATCTTTAGAGATTCGTTAATGATGTCTTAGCATATTTTGAAAGTTCAAAATCAAGTTAACTCTTAATAATAGGTTCAAGTCATGCAGATATCAGTATTGTTTCCTTTTGTTATTATTTTTGGCTCTTTTGTTGTTGTCTTATGTTATTTATACTTCCATAAAGCTTGTGGTTGTTTCTGACTTTTGCCAGTAATTGGTGTATTAATTAGGATCGAAAAGCCTTGGAGTCAAGACTCATGTCTGTTCCTAATGAGGAAAACCTGTCGTCACATTCTCAGGTGTGCTCTTCATTTCTGAGTTGACATGCTTTTATGAGTGCAGCAATAATTAAATAATAGATTTTAATGCAAATTCCTAGCACATTTCATAGTCCAACAAATTTTTGTTGCAAATCATGCTTGCTGCATTTTAGCTTTCAATTTACATTCTCCTAAAACTCTCCTTAGTTATGTTTTGGGATTGTACTGGTGGTTTTAATTTAAGATTCACATTTGGAAAGAAATATTGATCGAACTCTATTTGTCTTTCATTTATATTTTAATATATCTATGATTTTGTGTTCGTTGTTCTTTTCCTGTTCTTTATTTCCCCTCTTTTAAAATTAGCAGCTGAAGTGATTGTGTTGAAAGATAACATACTTAAAATGGTGCTGTTTCCCTGGTGGTTATGATCAACTGTGAAGAGGAAGATTAAGATCAATAATGAAGGAAAAGATTTTGGGTTCAAAAAACAGCTACTATTTTGTGTATTCAATAAAGCTAGAAGAATTGTGAATTCATCAGATTGTTTCTCATTCGTGATTGTAATGCAGAATATGGCTTTTCCTGCAAGGTGTTGGAGCATATTATTCTTTCAGATATAACATGATAAAATTTCTGTGGTTGCAAACTGTATATGTTAATACTCCATTTATAAAGGATAATACCATGGTGAATATATTAAATATATTGAATTGTTTAAGCCTTAGTGCCTTACACCACCAGCAAATCAATTTTATATACTGTTGTGACTTGTGCGCTTATCCTTCACATGGACTTTTGGTGCAAGTCAATACTTTGTACCTGTAGAGATCATTGATTACGTGGAGTTTTTACTTTCACTGTTTGTCTGGAGTCTAGAGAAATATGAAAATCATGTCCCAGCAGAGATGCTATGATTTAAAGTTTAACATCAATGGGTATGATCATTCAGTTGTTTTTTGTTTTTTGTTTTTATTTGTTTTCTTTTCAGAGAAAGATGGTTCAGTGATGCATGAAGTGGAAAGTCTATCTTGAACAGCCAACCTTTGTATCTGCTATCATATCTTTCTTTTAGAATAAGGATGGAGGGAATCGTAAATGCCACTCTTCAATCCTTATTTTGTTACCTTAAATAAATGAATAGCACTAAATGGTGTTAGATGCTAGTCTTAGTAGTAGTTACCTGCTATCATATTTGTGTCTCTTTCACTTCTGGATTAACTCTTACAAGCTTGTACCTAAAAGTAGTTAGTTATGTCTCAGTGAATTGAAATATTCAGAGTAATACAGATGTTTTCCTACTATATATATATTTTTATGGTTATTTGTTTCCATTGGGATGTTTTGCAGCTTTCTTCTCATTTTTTCTTGGATCTCCTTGATTCCATCATAGTTGATGTGGCATCAGAGTGTCATAGAGTAGCAAGGCTTGGGCTTGATTCTAATTTGGAAGAAGAAGATGAAGAATTGAAGCTATCAGCACAAGCCAGGGTTAGGGTGGCTGATCCTACTATTAGTAATGAAACAAATGGCAAGTATGTGGTTGACATATTTGGACAAACTCATCCTCCCGTGGCAAACGAAATATTTGATTGCATGAATTGTGGTCGATCCATCATGGCTGGGAGGTTTGCTCCACATTTGGAGAAGTGCATGGGAAAGGTTATTCTTTTATCTTTGAGAATTGTTTATTTCTTAATAAAATATTAACTCGTTGTGCCTATAACATTAGCATTTATCATAAATTCACGACATGAGTCCATTTGGTACAATTTTTTTATAAAAAAAAACACTTATTTTTAAAAGCTAACTAGTTTTTCATGCATTTGTTTTACCTTTTCAAAATTATCAAAAGATGAAAAGGATTTAAAATTTGATTAAAATTAGAAACTATTCTGAATAGCTCATCATAAAGTCAGTTTTTATTTTTTATTTTTAAAAAGTGATTTTATGATTGTAAACAAATATAAATTAGCTTTATTTTTAATCTCTAAAAAATAATCTAGTGATTATTTTACATGAGAATCACTTTTTTTAATCTTTAACAAACTAGCTCTATATCTATTCATAATGCCATGAAGCATATATGGAAAAGACCGATGAAAACTTTGGATAGAGGGTAGCCCTATCATTAAAGGGAGATCAAGAAAAACTGTGAGTGAAACTATTCAGAAGTATTTAGAGATCAATGACTTTGATTTACAACAGTATACTATGATATAATCCGATTCATGTAGTTGACTTGACCTCCTGGAAAAAAACTTTGTTGTTGATGACAGTGATCAAGAACTCAGGGAAAATAGTAAATATTTGTTTTCAATCTTCATGCATGCATGCATTTGAGCTTTTTGGTTTTCTACTCCTATAATGGTAATGCTTGCATGCTTCACTTCAGGGTAGGAAGGCTCGTCTGAAAGTGACAAGAAGCAGCACAGCCGCACAGAACCGGTATTCACGAGGAAATCCTGGTTCTACATATTCTCCATATTCAAATTACTCTAGCAATAGCAATAGCACGAACCGGTTGGCAAATGGAACCTCCACATTTGCTGGTGAGGAGCACTCAAATGGGACACTCGAGTCATGAACTAGTTCATGTGTAACTGCTGGCATGCAGGATCTTTGTCACACCTTCAACTTGTTTCAAATAGGGAGATAGCTGAATTGAATTGTGTTTGAAAATAATGTTTCTAACATTTTGAACCTAAACATAACAATTACCGTTGCCTACATCCTTGATGTTGTCTTGCTTTGTAAAATAACGTCGCTGTTTACAGTGAGTTCCATTGTAATTTTACAATGTTTTACAGAGTTATGTGTATTGTTTGGGACTAGAGATGAATAATATGTAGAGCTTTTGAAGAGTAGTTAAAATGTACGGAGAAAAAAATTAAAATTTCCGTTGCCGGGACTTGAACCCGGGTCTTTCGGGTGAGAGCCGAATATCCTGACCAACTAGACTACAACGGATTTCTATCTTAGTTTGAATCTGTATATTTAGGTATTCTTTTGCGTAAATGTATAAATGAGTTGTCCCTCACTTTCCAAAGTCAGGATACCTCGTTTAGGGTCCCTCACTTTCTCGAGTTTAAAAGCATTTTGTCCCTCACAACCCTAAACCCTAAACAACAACAACGTGCCCTAAATAAACTAGTTAAAAATATTTAAATTATAAGTTTTATATGAGTTTAAGAAAAGTCATCTCACATGTTAAGAATTCCTTTTATATTTAAATTATAAGAATAAAATATAAGTAAGTTAGACTAACTGCTTATGAGATTTTTGAAATTATATTTCTTATACTTGTTTCCTTTCGTAAACCAATTCTCTTAATTATTTTAAAAATATAAAATAAAATAGATTGCTGTAAATGTTAAATAAAATAAGAAAAGTTTATGTAATTTCTCAAAAATTCATAGGTGATTAGTATAGTTTATCTATAAAATATAATAGTTATTTTATAGTTAAGATATTTTTATAATGAAACAAAAAATAAAAAAGAAAGGTTCTATGTGATAATTTCAAAATTATAAGGGAAAAGGAAGAAATGGAATGAATCGACAAAATCATGAAATGCATTTCATCCATATGTTTTATTCAATTACATTTTATGTCAAAAATATTCAAAAACAAAATAATTTAATATTTTTTCATTTCATTATATTCACTTATTTTTCATTAATTAAAATATAATCTTGAAAATTTCATGCTATGAAACTCAATAGGTGGTGGGCTAATGTAATAAAGGAAGGAGAAGAGAATGTTGAATATGTCAATTTCCTATTAAGAAATTTCAAATATGCATTGATCAAATGATGTGTCATAATAGGGATTTGTGAAGGACGTTATTTTAAACTTTATGCAATCACTTAAATTGAAATAAAAATGTAAAGTGTGATGCACCATCCAAAATATAAAGGCATATCATGTAAGTTGTTAAGCTAGATCCAATTTAAACGAGGTTTTTTTAGTGAAAGTTTAAATGACTTAAACCATTTAGTCATGGCAGTTGATATATATATATATATTCATCTTTTATTAATATACCTTTTTTATATTTTTATTTCAAAAATACCTTCTTACCTAGTCACTAATCTATTTATCTACCATTTGTTCTGATATAAATTCATTCATTACAAAAATAAAAATCAAACGAATTGGATCCAATTCATCCATTTAATTTTATGGATGATTAATGGTTCATCTACTATTTTTTAAAGATCCAACATATTTTCTAATAGATACTTAACAAATCAAAATTAATGCAATATATTTTTTTACAATTTAAATTTTAAAATTTATTTTTAAATTTTTTTTAGAAATTATATTTTTAAAGATTCTTATAGAAATATTTTTTTAATAATTCAAATTCAATACAAAATAAAATTTTAAGTTATTTATAATTTATAAAAAATAAGATTATCAAAATTGGTTGAAATTTTTCTTAATTGACCTTAATTAAGAATTTTTTAGTTGATCTTGGGGAGTGTTATTTTGGCCAACCTACATCAATTAGAGATGTTTTCATTCAGCTTTAGTCGAGACATTATTCTGTCGACCTCATCTAAAACTATTTTTGATTGATAGTAAGGATAGTTTATGATTGACCTCAGCCAAGACTATTTTTAGTCAACTTTGTCCATAGTGGTTTTCAACCGACATTGGCTAGGATTGTTTTTTGTCAACATCAAATGAGGTATTATTTTTTTGACCATGGTTAAGACTGTTTTTGGCCAATATTGATCAAACCTATTTTCAGCCAACATTGGCTAAGGCTGTTTGCGGCTGACCTCAACTACATTTTTTATTAGTTGACATTGATTAGAGATGTTTTCCTTTGACCTTGATTATGATAGTTTTTTTTTATCGATATTAGCCATGGGTGTTTTTGGCTGATGTTGGTTGAGGTTATTTTCAATTGACCTCTGTGAAAAAAAAAACTCAATCAAGGCTAATAGAAAATAACCCGAGCTGATATTGGTCAAAAATGTCCTACACAAGGACAATCAAGAATGGTCCTAGCTAAGAATGCTCAAATCGAAGGTGAAACAAAAACAACTCTAACCAAGGTTGCCAAAAATAGATATAGTCGAGATTAACCAAAAATAGTCACAGTCAAGGTCGCCCTAAAGTACAATCTTAATTAAGGTCAGTAAAAAACAACCCTTATTGAGATCGGCCAAGTAGTGTCCCAATTCATGTCGAAGTCGAGGTTGATCAAAAACAAACTTGGACAAAATTGGTAAAAAAACAATCTTGGATGAGGTTGGCCAAAAAATGTCATAAGTGAGATTGACCAAAAATTGCTTTAGCCTAGATCAACCGAAAACATCATCATCTGAAGTCAACTAAAAATACTTAGTCAAAGTCATCCAAAAAATGTCATAGTTGAGGTCGATTGAAAATTATTTTGGATGAGATCGACCTTAAACAATCTTAATCAAAACTATCTTTAATCTGAATTTTAAAATTTTTAAATATAAAAGATATTTAATTTTTAAAATATATTATTTTATAGATTGATTCATAAAAAAGTTATTAATAGATGGATTGAATGAATTTTTATCATCTGGATCGTAGACGGATCGGATTGTTATTAAAAAGAAGTTAATGAATTTCCAGAAATCAATCTTAACCTACCCCTTCAGGCCAATTAATTATCGATCCTTGTTGTTTCACGGCGACGGTTGAAGGACTTGCTTCGCTCAGTTTCGGGTTCCTTTGGAGGTGCAGCATCGCAGTGATGAGGGTGGTGAGCTCGTTGTGGATTTTGTGAAACATTGTAGCATGTCATCACAAAAATCGTGTTTTTCTTTTCACAATTAATCCTTGTCCTTGTGCAGACAAAATCAAGCATGCACGAATTGAAATAACATTTGATTTGAGGGGTTGGAATGGATTATTAAAATTCACTTGATTTTTTCTTCCAATTTCAAAGAATGCAGTGATAATTAATTAATCATTGGGATATGCCTTGTCAAAAAGGTTATTACAAAGAGTCCGAATCAACCCAGCCATGTACGAGGTCGACAAGGACACGAAGCCATCATAGTTCGCTAGCTGTCTGTGCGCTGAAATGATGCAGTTTTTTATTGTGTTCCTCGGCAACAACCTCTTTGAAGGAGGGCTGAAAATAGTGAATTGTGGCTCTAATTAATTTTATCTTATCATGTTTTTCTGTTTTCTCTGTTCGCCTAATTTCTAGAAAAGATAATTAATTACAATAAAAATTTTGTTTGTGAATGACTCAGTGGTGTTGAAAAGTCTGGAAGAGAGATTTTGTACATTCTATTCCAATTAGTTGAATTGGACCTACATGCTCATGTTGGACCAGAAGAGTTTTTTACAAAACTATGTTTTATTTATGCTTGTAACAATGCACTTTCTTCTCAATTAGTTGTGAAGAAAAAACCTGGTGAAATCAATCATATACCAGAATTCTAGTTTATCAATGGCGTTGGAATCTATAAACTCATGCTAAAAGGGTATGGAAAGAGGGTATTTTTGAAACAAAAATCAGAAGGGAGGCACATTAATAAAAAAAGGAAGATATATATAACAATTGTCTCTACTTATTAGACCCAGTATGTGCTTCCCAAATGTAAGCCCAATTCAGCACTTATATATTATCCAACGCAAATATGCAGCCGAGCCCAATGTGTAGAATTGACCCACATCCAATCTCTCACTTTGGCAGGGAAAAATAAAACAAATTTTAAAATTAAGAAAAACGCTATTTACGTAAAAGAAAGTGCAGTGTATAATTTTTTAACTTTACCATAACTGAGGTTAATGGATGGACGAAATGAAATTATTCCATTAATTATTTTACCTACAACTCAAAAAAATATTGAGCCATTCTTTATAATAATTATGTTTTTTACACTAAAATTAAAAAGAAAAAAAAATACTAAATAGCACACCCTTTAAAAGATATTTTGAATAGATTATTAATTATTAAATGAAATTTATTAAAAATTATAAAAAATTTAGTTTTACTTCTTATGTAATAAAAGATAATCTATTAGAGAATGTGTATTCCTCAAAAAAAAATTATAAGAGTTAAAATTTTACTAAAAAAATCATATAAATATATTATTTTAAGCCATTCAAAATTCATTAGTCTATCAAATAACTAAATTTATCAAAAACTTCCAATTTAATAGGTTATCTTAATTATTTTGACAAAAAAAATTAACTATTCATTCAACAAACTTTTCAACTTTCAATTTATAAATCACTTTTACCAAACATAATCATAAGAAGTGATAAGTAATATTTTTCTAAAATATTGGTGAGGAGATGTGTTTAATGACTTTGTCGATAAATAATTTTTGCTGAAAATTTTAGTTGACCATTTTTAATAAAATTTCTTTTTTAATAATATTTTTTTCGTGTATGCAGAAAACTCATACAAGTGACAAACATATTTAAAAACAAGCACCTTAGTCATAATGGTTTCTAATATAAGTTTTTACATATTTTTGTATATATCATTAAATTATGTGTTTTTTTTTTTTCAACTTTTCAAAATAATCAAAAGATAAAAAAAATTTAAAATTTGATTAAAATTGAAAACTATTTTGAATAGTTTCTTATAAAGCAGTATTTCTTTCTTTCTAAAAATGTAAATTTATGATTGTAAACAGATATAAATTAGTTTTTTTAATCTCTAAAAATAATCATTAAATTATTTTACATGAGAATCACTTTTTTTTTTTCTTAATATATAATAAACTGGCTCTATGTATGTATTCATAATACCATGTAGGGTATATGGAGAGTAGTCCTATCATTAGAGGGAGAAAAACTATACATGAAACTATGGAGAAGAATTTAGAGATCCATGACTTTGACTTACATCAGTATACTATGGTGGGCATGCAGAATCTTTGTCACTCCTTGATTTCCATTGTAGAAGTTAAGTGTGTTGAGATGAATATTATGTATAGTTTTGGAAGAGTATTTGACTATTTTTTATGTATTGAGGGAAAAAGAAAAATTTTCCGTTGCCGGGACTTGAACCCGGGTCTTTCGGGTGAGAGCCGAATATCCTGACCAACTAGACTACAACGGATGCTTGTCTCATTTTCAAAGTGAAACATACTCATTTTTCTCAAGTTAAAATCATTTTGATCTTTGTTCTTTTTAAGTATTTTCTAAAAGAAATGAAATCTCAATGTTAACTTATGTTTATTAGTTTTTGATATAATACTCTAACAATAGGTAGGAATTTTTCTCTTAAATTATACTCTAGATTAAATTATTCTTATTGTGGTAAGAAATTAAAAATTAAATGATTAAAATATATTATTCATCCTTATAAAAGGATAAAATATAAATTTAGTCCTTACAAATTTTTTTATCTATTTTTCGTTTTTATAAAATTATAATGTGTGATGTTTTGATCTAGAACTGGGGATGAGATTGTGCAGTACTGGGTTAAAGCTTGCTCACCTCCCCTCCTTACTATCATCAATTCTGCAAAATTCATTCATTCATTCTAAATTCCCTTCTCAATTGGGGAAAGGCTATTATTGTAGCATTGTGCTGAATCAATTGATTATTGGATTAATGATTTACCATATTTGAAAATTCAATCATAAATGTGGTCATTAGTCTTGCAATTCCTGTCCTTATGCAGGATGGGTGCATAGTTTGCCCAACAGATAATACATTTGATCTTCGGATGGGAGATATCAAGGATTGGTATAAAAAAAAAATGTTCCCAGAGTTCTCACACTCGCTTTGAGGAATGCTATCCAAAAGATCTGATTCAATTAATTTTGCAGTGTGATTAATTTGCGTTGTCCGAAGAAATTTGAACATTTGATTTCTATTATATTTTTTGTTGAATAAAATTGATTTGGTTGAGATTTTGCTTAGAGAACAAGCCCAATTCTGTTAAAATTCAGTGCTGGTTGTGAATTTCGGGAGTACTGTTCAATTTTGCTTAGAGAGTCGTTAATGTGGAAACTCATCATTGATGTAAGATCACATTTACTCTATCTAACTTTAGGTCAAAATGTCACATATGACAACGTTAAAATGACAAAATTTGTACTTTATCAATTTTATAAAGGCTAAAAACACATTTTAGTCAAATTAAATGTTAAACTATAATTTTAACGTAGTATTATTCTAAAAATATTATACTACTTAAATTATGTTTTATGCGGACTTAAGAAAGGTCATTTTAGATGTTAAGAATTCTTTTTATATTTAAATTATAAGAATAAAAATGAGTAATTAGACTAATTATCTCTAAATTTTATTGAACTTATACAGATTTTTTTTATATAAATTTTTTAATTATTTAAAAAAACATTAAATTAATATTTTTTATACATTGTTTAATCTTTTTTAACTGTTTAAAAATATTATAACATGTTATTGTATATTGTTAATATTTTGATAAGCATACCAAAGTTAATTGTAATCAATGAAGAATATTAAGTTGTTTCTTCAAGGACTTGGTTAATACTTGATTAAGTTACAACTATATTTATCTAAGAGTTTGTTGATTTGGTTGTTTGAGAATAAAAACTCAATGAAAACAAAGTTGATAAACAAGGTAATAACTAAGATTAAAATATATTAAATGATTAAAAGATAGGATTGAGTTTTATCTAACTTCACTCTTTTGTATTTTTAATAATCATACATATGAGCATTGTTTCTCTACTGCATTATCTTAGGATTATATTTACTTAGTCAATTCCTTAGTTATCCCTTTGTAACCTTAATAATCATACATATGAGTACTCTTCCTCTAGTGCATTATCTTATAATTATATTTACTTAGCTAATTCTTTAATTTTGAGATATTAAGTTATTCTTAATAAATATCAATTCCTTGCATATTTAAGAAAAGAACTTGCATTAAGATAATCCATATAAGACCAATGTTTGATATTCTATTCCTAGTGATTCCAACTGTTTCATTCCAAACAAGATTCATAAAACATTTTTCAATTGGATTCCAAATCTAAATCATTTTATGAGCAATAAACACATAAAAAACATTAGGAGTAAAAATTAACATTAATGAGTAAAAGAGAATATATGAAAATAGAGTTTATTATATTACATCCAACCCCAATGAAAATAGAGCAGACACTCATTTTTATTATGGTTGATTCACAAAAGATGAAAAGTCGTTGATACCCTTTCTAGAGTATCCAATGAAGGAGAAAGAGAGATATACCTTCCTTGCTTTACATACGGTTTTATTCATAGGGAATTAGGAAAAAATGAAATAACAGAAAATAAATCCTATAAATTTGAATTAAAGATAAGATAATAAAACATCTGGACATAATTAAAAAATCTTCTCTTCATTATCCTACAAAATGACACAAAATTTCATGTAACAACATTCAAAATTTAAATGGTTGGATCTCAATTTAGATTAAACTAAAATATAAGATTTTTAACACAAAAAGGGGTAAAACAAAATAAACAAAGAGTAAAAGAGTCTCAAAATTCTAATAAAAGACATAAAATCAAGTAAAATTGGTCTTTAACAACTCCTCCAAACCCAGAACTTTTGCTTGCCCTCAAGCAAAAGTTCAAACAAAAAGAAGTTATAAAATAAAATTAAGACAAAGACTACTTATAACTTAGACAACAAAATTTTATTTTTGAAGATTGTCCAATCAATACATAAGAATTAGCTGAAAATTTTTCTTTTTTTTTTTATGGTGTCCACAATAACACACAAAATCAAGGCATGAGATCAACACCTTAAGAAATCAATGAAATTGGCAATTTAATATCAAGTAACCAGTCAAGAAATTTCCTCTCAAAGCAATTGTCTCTCAAAGAGAATTGCTTTATTTTTTTGGTTTTGTAAACTACCTCTTTTTGTCACATACAAGTTTGTTTTATGTCACAGTGTTATTTATTTGACATTATTGTGTTAATCTTGCGGTGTCATATTTATATTTGTCTTTTATAACCCCAAAACATATATTATTCTAAAAAGTCATTTTCTGAACCATGTGTTATAGTTTTAAAAATGTCTTTATTGAATTGGTATATATTATTCTAGAAAGACATTTATAAAACTATAATACATGATTCCTAAAATAACATATGTCAATTCCTAAAGACATTTTTAGAACAATAACATATAGTTTTAGTTTTAGAAATGACATTCTAAAATTGATATATGTCATTATAGAAAGTCATTTCAAGTAGTCAATAACAAAAACTAAATTAATCTACACGTACCTTATTACATCGCATCCTAAAAATCACTAATGTGTACACTTGTTTGTTTAAACGCTAGACTACAAGATTTGGAGTTTATGATACATGCTAGACACATAGAGTTTGTTTATTAGAGGATGAGCTTTCCTAAAAAAAATATGAGTTAAAATTTAATTAAAAATCATATAAATATATTATTTTATATTATTTTAAATTTATTACTCAAATAAATAATCAAATTTATCAAACACTTTTATTTAATAAATTTTCTTGATTGTTTTAACTAAAAATTAACTACTCACTCAACGAACTTTTCAATTTACAATTTATAAGACTTTTCATACCAAATATATCATAATAAATGATAAATATTTTTTTATAATTATGTTATTGATACAAAATATTTATATTAATTTTAGTCAAAAATTTTGATTAAACATTTTTAATGAAGTCTATCTTTTTAATTTTTTTTTTATCCACGAAACTCAAATAAATAAGAAACATATTTAAATAAGAACGATTTCTTAATTATAGAGGTTCTTAATATAAGTTTATATATATATA
>JAMLFT010007526.1:0-14702 GCA_026544285.1 Pachyrhizus erosus | reverse complement strand
ATACATATATACAAAATTATATGTTGTATTGTATCTCTAACTTAATACTAATTTATGTGATTTAACCAGTGGCCCAATACCTTGATTGAGTTGATCAATTTAGTTTTTAAAACACTAATCTCAATGTTATTTAAAAGTTGTGAAATAACATTTAAAATTAGATTACTAACATGACAATGTCATATTATAAAAGAGAAAAACATAAACACAATTATAGTAAAATAAGAATATATGATTATTTATTTATGAAATAATATATTCATACAATAAAATTATATGACAACGTATACAATACTCTCTTTCTAATATCTTTTTCCATCATATTTCTCCCATCTTATCTCATATATCTCTCTATCTGTTTTATTTGTAAAAAAAATTTGTATGAAAACAATATATAAATAAAATTTCTCTTTATGTATGGCCCATTGAACTGCGTTTATACTTTATTTCATGATGTAACATTTTTATAATAATAAGTAATCCTAGAAGATCTAAATGCCTTTAATTTTTTATAAGAAATTGGAAAGTATTAGGTTTGTAGCTTGTGTAAACATTTTAGACAATACTACGTATACAAAAGTCACATTTACTTTTGTACCATTGGATTTAGCTTTCTATATGTGGTGTGACATCATTTACTTTTCCCACAAATTCCCATGCAACCTATATGTATACACATATGTTGTCTCTTTTGTATCCTTAAGACTCGAGCATTCTTCACACATTATTTTCCTCTAGTGTTTGTAGGTGAAAATAAAATTGTTGATCTAGCTCAATTGTTAACCCTTGCCACACGCATGACTACATAGTTTATGAGCAACAAATCGCATTTGTTTATAAAAGACACTCCTAATATACAAGACTTTTTGCCACCCCTCATAAATTTTGTATGTTGATTCTTTGTACATTATCACAAGAATCGTTTAACTACACTTCTCACCAATAGGAGAGTAATTATTAAAAAAAATTGTTCAAGAATAAGGTAGGTGACTAAAACCCAATTTAGAACCATTTTCACGTCACCTACAAAGTGGTCACACAAAACATATGAAAAACTTTAAACAAACAAGAATGACACTCATGAAAAACACATTTTAAAATTACTACTCATAAGAAAAATAACCCATTAGAAATAAACATCCTTACAAACTTGCACGTATATAAGCAGGTCTAACTTCCAAGTGATCATATGAACATTCAAAAAGAGAAAACATGGAGATTTTCAATTTAATAACATTGGCTCTGACATTCCTAACATTAATGCCAAAGATGGAAAGCCAAATAAGGCCTTCAATTAAGCCTATCTCAACAACTCCTCGTCCACTTTGTGCATCCCAATTTACATTAGTTAATTATGCATGTTCAAGGTTGCCATTTTCTCTTGGAGTCCCACCTAATTCCCCATCCACTCCTCCATCCCCTGATGATAAAGAAGGCCAAAGAAACAACCACCACAATCACAGTCATCAACATGGTCATAGGCATGGACACAAACACAGGCACCATCAGACCCTTGATGAAGAAAATTGTTGTAGATGGGCTAAGGAAGTGGACAACCAATGTGTGTGTGAAATTCTAGCGCACTTGCCACCCTTCCTTATGCGACCCGTGCATCAATACACACTCAACGTCGGAGAATCTTGTGAAATCACATATTCATGTGGTGCACCAATATGAGTCATTGCAACACTAGAAGTGACTTCAATCTTGTGTTGAATTTTAGAGATCAATATTATATTTATCTTTTCTAAAATTTTATCTTATTATTTAGTAGTTGTTTGCTCCTATTTGTCGAGCCTTCATTTAAAGAATGGATAATAGGACTTGTTAATTGTTGTTTGTATAACCATATTTATGTCATGATTCATGAATTATATGTATTAAACATAAATGGAATAAGAAGTAATACTTTGTTTTTATACTTCTATGCAATGTTTGTTGGACAAGCTATAATGAAAAAAAATATGATTAATACATTTCAAAAATACAATAAAATTAGATAAAATGTTAAATAAGTGATAAATGTGTGTTATAAAAGAAATTAATTTTTAATAAGATTTAATATTATAAATACATTTTCATTGTAATTTTTAATATATATGTTGTATTTCTTAATTCTTTACTCATTATCATAATAAATTAATGAAAAAATCTTAATTCATTAATTCACCTTCTCACAAGATATGTTAGGTTGTTTGTGTAGGTGGAGAAATTATTAGATAGTCTAAAATTATCATGATTTTAATTAATCTCCATATGACACATAATAAATTGTTATCATTTTTTTTTTCGTAAATTGAAAAACTTGAGTACACGTAACAAGGAGATTCATTGGGACCATAAACAAATAGTGATCCAAAACTTGCTAATAATATTTCATGCAAATAGGTTGATTTTTTCTATTCTTTAATCTCAAGTATCCAATCTTAACCTATTTTTCATTATTTATCAATCTTGGATTTTAGCTATATCTTCATCTTTTATTCCATTAATTTATTTTTACTTACATTTATGTTGTTGCTCTAGACCGATATTAAACATGTTTTAGTCCATATAAAGATGACAACGAGATGACTTGGAGGCTAGTTTGTCTTTATTGACCCTATTAAAGATTGGGCAAATTTGAAAAAATGGGTTTAAGAAAGATAAATTCAAAATATTTAAACCTAAATCCTTCCCTATTGAATTTTATGGGGTTAGGGAAACCCACAAACTAAGGACCTTGCCTCACTTTTTAAAAAATTAATCTACTTACATGTTTTTAAATAAAGTGTTATATATTAATTTTTTAATTATATTTTAAATTAAATAATATATAAAATTAATAAATAAAAAGGATCCTAAACATAAAATATATGAAAATTAAATTAACTTTTTAGTTAAATGTGTAATTTAACTTTATTATTTATTTGTTATTACAATTTAAATTATTAAACTATTAAAATTATTTATTTTAATTATTTTAATATATATAAAAATAAAAGTATGAAAATTAAATTTTTAACTCATAAATATATAATATAATAAAGACTTAAATATGTTTTTGGTCCTTGATAATTTTTTTAAAAGTTTTTTGCTCTAGATAAATTTAAAATTTGTTTTTAGTTCTTGTTGTTGATAGACTAGTGTTTAGTATTAAGTTGTTTATTAATTGACATGTCTAATAAAATTTATTTAAGTAAAAATTCAATATTTTACAATTTTTACACTTGCAGTGAATAAAAAAAATCAATTAATAGACAAGCAACACTTAACAATAGTTTACCAATGACAAAAACTAAAAATAAAATTTTAAATTTATTAATTACCAAAAACATAAAATTTAATTATCAAGGATTAAAAACACACTTAAGCCTATAATAAAATATAATACATACTATATATTATATGTAACAAATGTATATAGTGGGCAAGCTTTGGGACTAGTTTGGGCAAAGGCTTACATCCCTCATCCCAAACCTAAACCTAGTTAAAATGATTTTTTTTTTGTCAAAATGGATCAGGGGCTAAGGATACCTACAAGTGTATGTACTTGCCACTAATAGGTATTAGGTTTCCCCACTTTGCCCCTAACTTTACAAGCAATGATACATTAATGGTTTCTTCACTAATGTGTCACCCTTTTCTCTCATTTATCTTATACTCTTTGCTCCCCTTGCTTATCCCTAAAATTACTTTCTTCTAGATTGCAAATTAATAGCTAAAACACATTGCAAAAATAATGTACAACTATAAAAAAAACATATATTATACATTTTGACTACAAAACACAGTGTAGAAACAATGTATAATGAGGGGTTCTTGTAGTTTAGACTTTATTTAATTAATCAACTAATCAAATTATCAAAATGTTTGGTTCTAATGAGGTGATTTATTTGGTAGAATCAAAGTGAGAAAAGGAGAATGTAAATTGCAAAAGAAAAGAGAAAGAAGAATAATATGATAAAATACTAATAGACATGTACACATACCCCACTAACATTCTCATATAATAACAAGAACTAATCCAAATAGATTATCTTAAAATATATTAAGAAAGTAACTCACAATATAGAATTCAATTATGCACACAACATAATTAGAAAACATGTCAACAATGTCAAAATATTACAATTAAATGTACATGCATATGACTAACAACTTTACTTTATCAAGTTAACATCTTTGAACAATATAGTCAACTTTAACATGACATAATATTATAATCAATAATTGATGATCCTCATTATTACATTCACATACATGGAGGCACATATCAAAAGTTATTCGATGGTTGACTTATAATGTGTTTGGAATCAAATCTCCAACTTACGTATATTTGTGTCATGTCTCTCTTCAACGAAAAGAGTATTATGCATGTTTGGCTTGCAAAATGCAAAACCAAACATAAGCTTGCTATGATATAAATGTGCATTAACTTGGCTTCTTGGAATTTTTTGCACCTGTGTGTCCTCAAAGTCTCGTAGCAACCTTCACTAACCAACTACACTCCAATTATAAAGTGTGGTTCATAGCTTATTCTTATAATATTTGTGTAAGTGTATATCATCATAATCATAAATCAAAATTCACATAGGAACTTTTTCATAAATTAAGTTACACATAACTTGTCCATGATCCTAAAGATCTACTATATTTCTCATTATAGTTGTTAATTTGTCATACTTTTAACAAACAAGAGAGACTGACATGATATTTAAGAAATGTATGACACATTTATATCATACCTTACATCATCAATGATGTATAATGCGTCTCAAATTGCATTACATTAAATAAATATTGATTTTTCACCTCATTCCCTATGAATGTCACACAGTTCATAACTAATAAAAAAAATAAGGCTAAAGTCTATCAAATGTCAACATGTCACTCGCACTCGAGCTAAGGCATCCATCATGTCTCAAGTTACTAATTCATCACAATTGTTAACCATTATAGTCCAAACATCATCATGGAATACTCATGATCACCAACATCGTGATTATATTCATATTCATGTTTCATCAATCTTTTCATGGTAATCATAACTCATTAAGAATCATCATAGTTGTACTTATAGTCGTAATTGTAATAATAAGCATAATCATAGCCATAATAAAAAAAGTCTTGACCTAATTGATAGGTCTTGACCATTCAAGTCTGCATGTCTTAATCCTTACAATTTCCTCATATTAAGAGTCTTGTGTAAATCTTCCTATCTTATGAGAATCTTAGGTATATTAAAAAAATAGTTAAAATAATTTAACTGGGTTATGATTTTCAAATTCCCATTAAAGTAAAAGGGTTTATCTCATGCTTAACCTTGAGTAATGTCTATTATTAAAGTCAAAACTCATATTTGATTAGATACTTTTGATCATGAGATTTTGAAACTTAATTGGAAATTAACTCTAATTTAGCTCATTGTTTAATGATTGATGTTGATAATCTAAAATAAACCTTACCTATCAAACATGACTAAAAGATTAACTAATTAAGTATGTAATTAGTCATTTTATTAAAAGTTAATTCTCATTCATTGTCTAATTAAAAATTAAAATTAATTTTAATTACACCATAACTAATCCTAATCAATTTTGATTAGTCCTGTCCTTACTCTTTTTATAGGTTTTATATGTCTAATTACTTAGATATTACAAACTCATTGATGCAGGGTTCACTATGTCATTGATAACTAAGAAAAGTCTTATATTACAAATTACACTAAGAATACCAAACTAAAAGAAGAATGAGTTCTTGTTATAAGTGAAAAATTAAAAAAACGAGGGAATACTTTTTTTATTGTTACTAATGTTGATATTGATTGAAAAATAGTATTGATTAAATAAATTAAGGAAAGTTAAAAAAAAAATTATTGAATGAACGGCTGCTTGAAGAAGAAAATAATTAATTTAATTTGACAATAAATTTATAAGTCATATGTAGTTGAATAAAATTAGAAGACATGTAACTATATATGTGAAGATAAATCTACATATAAAGATTATTTTATTTTTAAAAATAATACTCAAATTATATATGTGTATGCAGTATGGTATTTTCTTTGTTACAATAATATACAAAAAGATCAATGTGTACTAATGGGTCATGCACATTTTAGGATTCAAATATTTGTAGGTTAACTTTATGTAAAATTCAAAGATTATAAATATAGGAGGTGTATTAATTAGGTAAGAAATGGAAATATTAGAAGAGTAAACCATAACTATACAATTAAAATAAATTATTAAGATACTGATAAAAAAAATTATTAAGATTACATTTAACTATTCATTATCTATGAATGATTGTATTGGTAAAATTAATTTTCCCTGTCGCATTAGATACAACACTCTAGGAGTTACTCAAACGAGAATAGTTATTACAATAAATGAGAACAATTAATATTGACCGTGTAAAAAAATATAAATGATCAATTAGTAAGTACTATTGATTTTCTTTAAAAAAATATCAAGGTGTAACTTATTAAAATATTTCTAAAAAATAAATGAGTGTATATTAATAAATTTTTGTAAACTTTGATAATGTACACCCGTAGTTTTGTAGAAATCGTATTTTGGCAAAATATAACTTTAATTATCTAAAATACATTTAAGGTGTAATTGTTAAAATATTTCTTCTAAAAATAATTTACAATTTGGTAATGTAAGTAAATCTTATACAATATATAGGCATGAACAATTTGGTAATATTAAAATCACCTAAAAAAAGTTGAGTGGGTTTTTAAAACACTTACATGACTTATTAGAGTTAAATAAATAAGTTATTTTCTGTTGAAAAATTACTTTGACCTGGTCCCTGGTCCTTTTTCATTAGCTAGTTATCTGTTATGTTTCTTATAGGGTTTTATTCCCTATATAAATGGTTTTCTTTTCTTTTGTGTATATACAATCAATTCAGTAATATAATTTTGTATTCTTCTCTCTGTACACTCCAATAATTTTTTTTTTTTTTTTTACAGAAGCCTCACCGCTCAACGTATATATTGCACGGGCTTTCGACTTGGCATCAAAGGTTATCTATTATTAGATTTACTTACCCATTTTGTTTTCTTAAGTAGAAATGTTATTTTTTATGAACATATATTACTTTACAAAGATTCCACTGTTTTTCAAACTCAGGAATCGGCTTCACCCTCTAATATAACTTTTACCAACGAATTTGATTCCTTTTTGTTTGACATTACCAACGAATTTGATTCCTTTTTGTTTGACATGCCATCTAATTCTCCCATTATAATCGAACATGATAATCAAAATACCGACAACTATATATCTGACATTCCTATTGACAATGATATTCCCATTAGAAGATCTACTAGAAACTGCCAACCTCTTGCATACTTACGTGATTTCCATTGAAGTATAGCCAAATCTGCTACTCTTGACCATACTTCCTATACTCACTACCCTTTATCATATTTGGATTACTCTCTTTTATCTTTTGTACATAAACATTATGTTTTAGCCATCTCAACTATGGATGAACCTAAGACTTATAAGCAGGCTATTAAATCTGAAGCATGGATTAAGGCCATGCAAGTTGAGGTTAAAGCTCTCACTAAAATGATACTTGGGATGTTATTCAACTACCTCTAGGCAAGAAAACCATTGGATGTAAATGGGTTCACAAGGTTAAACTCAAAGTGAGTGGCACTTTAGAAAAACATAAAGCTAGATTGGTAGCTTGTGGATTTACCTAAACCGAAGGCGTTTATTCCTTTGAAACTTTTTCTTTTGTAGCCAAGGTCACCACCATTCGCATGCTTTTAGCTATTGCTACAACTAATAACTGGTTTTTTGTAGCAACTTGACGTTCAAAATGCTTTTCTACATGGTAAACTTGATGAAAAAGTCTACATGGAACTTCCTCCGGGCATTAACCCTACTCAACCCAACCAAATTTGCAAACTCAAGAAATCAATATAAGGTTTGAAACAGACAGAAAACATGGTTTGCTTGACTGTCATATTCCCTGCTATCTCTAGGCATTACTAAATCTTCATCTAATTATTCATTATTTTTTAAACATAACCGTCATTTTTTTATTTTTTAACTTATTTATGTGGATGACTTAATTCTTGCAGGTAACAACTTGCAAGAGATTGATACTGTTAAACATTTTCTAAATCAACATTTTAAAATTAGAGATCTTGGCAGTTTAAAATATTTCTTAGGATTGGAAATTGCCAGGTCAAAACGTTGTTTACATATTTGTCTAAGAAATTATACCCTTGACATTCTTTAAGATACAAGTCTTTTAGCTTCAAAGTCTGCACCTATGACCAAAGATACAAAGTTACAAAAGGATGGAGGTCAGCCTTTGGATGACCTAGCTGCATATAGACGACTCATAGGAAGACTCTTATATCTCACCACAACAAGACCAGATATCAGTTATTATGTCCAACAGCTCAGCCAATTCATAAGTTGCCCCGCCACTATTCATCATCAAATTGCAATGCGCATTCTTCGATATCTCAAAGCCACCCCGGCGCATGGCCTTTTTTATTTAGTCAATTCAACACTACAACTTAAAGCCTTTTCAGACTCTAATTGGGCCAGTTGCATAGATACTCGACGGTCAACAATCGAATTTTTCTTTTTTTGGGAGATTGATTAATTTCTTGACGTCCAAAGAAACAAACTTAAATATCAAAATCTTCCTCAGAAATCGTGTATAGAATTCTAGCAGCCACTGTTTGTGAGATTCAGTGACTCAATTATATTCTTCAAGAATTGAAGCTTTCTTTTATTTCACTAGCTCCTTTATACTGTGACAACCAATCAGCATAACATATTGCAACCAATCTAACATTTCATGAGGTACCAAACACATTGAGATTGATTACCATATTGATCAAGAGAAACTGCAGTCTAAACTATTTCATTTTCTGCCTATCTCTACCACAGATCAATTAGCGAATATCTTCACTAAACCTTTAGATCCTCAACCTTTACTCGCTTTGTTATCCAAGCTGAGAGTGACCACTATCCACTCTTCAGCTTGCGGGGGTATTAGAGTTAAATAAATAAGTTATTTTGTGTTGAAAAATTACTTTGACCTGGTCCTTGGTCCTTTTTCATTAGCTAGCTATATGTTTTGTTTCTTACAGGGTTTCATTCCCTATAAAAATGGTTCCTTTTCTCTTGTGTATATACAATCAACTCACTAATACAATTTTGTATTCTTCTCTATGTACATTTCAGTAATATGACTTATTTATTTTAATTTTGATCATTTATAATAAAATCTAATATGTAATATTATAAAAAAAAAATTCTCATACACATTAATGTATTAGCTTTGAGGATGTCTTGGATTGTAGAATGTTGATGGTTATTGCTCAAATGATGCGATATTCATACAAAAAACATTCCAAGCTGAAGGTAGAATTTTGACAAAGTAACAACAAACACAAAAGTATCATAAATGCACAGGGATTTGTCTCTACTATTTATAGGTATTGGATAGTGATAGGATATTAGTAGTCCAATCTACTAACACTATTAATGACTCAACTATATTCCTTGTAATCTCAATTTGTTTAAATTTTAAAAAAAATATAAAAAATATTTTTTAAGGAGTAGATAGGTTTGGTTTTTAAAAAAGTAATTTATTTTTAAGAAAAATAATTTAGACAAACACCTAAAAAAACATGAAATTATTTATTTTAATAAAAAATATTTTTTTAAAATAAGTTGAAACAAATGGCCATTTGTCTCTATAATCACAGGTAAAATACTATAATGAAAGCATGATGGGATCAAGAAGTAATTCATGAAATAATTACGAGAATGAGGCATATCGACAAAGGTTTAGTCAGGGAAGAAAAAATTAGTAATATATAAATTTTCAAATGCAATAAAGGTATTGGTTGTGTTAAGTAATGAAGAATAAATATGTATCGTTGCCTCAAGGATTAATATAAGTATTGAACACCATCAATTCAAATTAATTGACCAAAGAAAATTTGGATAGTTTATTGGATTAAGATTATAAAAGATTATTTTAACATAAAAAAAAGTCTTGTAGATTTTAAAAGATTTTATAAAAATATGATGATTTATAAGATTTTTTTTAAAAGATTTTTAAAATTAAAATTTTCTAGTTTGAATTTGAATTTGAATTTGAATTCATTTATAACAAATGAATTCATAAGATTTGAAAGAATTTTACATATTGATAAAATTTTAAAGAGTTTCATTAATTTTTAGATAACTTTCAAAATTATAAAATCGATAAAAAAAAGATAACAGATAAATTATAAGGTTTCGATAAAGAAAAGTAAAATTAATACAAAGGTTTCTAATCTTTTAATAGTTAATTAGTTCTAGTTTTATGTTCTTCTATATAATATTTTTTTATGCATTAATATCTTATTATTTTTTGTTCTTAAATTTAAATAATAGGTTTTAAATTATGATACTTGTTAATTGGTAATAGTGAAGGTGAAGATTTGTCGATTAATTCAATTGAAAATTTATTAAAATAATTAACTCGAGAAAAAATAATATTTTTTTTTACCTTATTGTAAGGAAAATGTATAAGATTAAAAAAAGTAGATAATTACTTTGTCTGTATTATTATCTTTAAGAAAGAAAGAAAAATGTATTAAGAAAAATAAATATCTTAAGAATTTAGGTAAAAAATTTTGATGAGTTTGATATTTATATATCCAACTAAAAAGTCATAAAATTTAATGAAATCTAATCTATAAAATAATTTATCAAAATTTATATAATTTTGAATATTAGAAAACTATTTTTTAAGTTGTCAAGAATTTCAACTGAATATCATTAAATTTTATTGACATCAATAAAAAATTCTAATAAAAGATTTTTTATCTTGTTTAAAAAACTTAATTAAATATCACAAAATTTTTTATAAAAAAAATCTCTTCAAATACTAATTGAATATATCTCACTTAATTGAAGCAATTATTAATTAAAACTGATAAAAAGGAATAAAGACAAAATAGCAACTTTCTAAATTAGTCAAGAACTAAAAGCGATCGGGTCACAGGTCCTTTTCCTTGTCTCCCTGTGCAACCAAATTTAAATCTGAGTTATAACATAAATATTTGTAGCTAAAATCTAAAAAATTGGATTAAGCCCAATTCTTTGAGTCAAAACTTCTTGAGAAATACTAAAATTAACCCTAATCAATAATCATAAATCTAAGGACAAACTTGAGAGCATCCAATCCCAGAGCTCTCCGCATTTTACACTAAGATCAGATAACATATTGATAATTGCCCTTACATCTTGTAAATATCACCATGCGTACAAGTAGCATAATTTTCTTCTTAATCACATTACTTTTATTATTATGCTATTCTATTTAATTCATTACTTACTTGAATGTTAAAATCCTTATAGACATAATCACTTCTATCCATCATGCATGTTCAGCCAGGAACGGAACAGTCTACCTAGAAAAACTCATTTAAGCCGATCTAAGATAAGACTTTTTTTTTTTTTTAATTAATTATTATAAGTTACAAATGAATAAAATGTGAATTGGGTTAACCTACACCTACCACATACTGTGCCCTGTCCCATCATCTTAATTTCATTGACCATTACCCTCACTGGTATTGCTGCATTGACCAATAGTCGGCAAGTCCGTTTGTTGGTTATAGCTACAGCATTCCCAATTGAATAAATCAAACATAAAAAGAAGTTTAGAGTCTCCAAACAATAATAATAATGACAACAAACTACATTCCCATATTAAGGTTGGTGCTTTTAGCAACAATATTCCAATATGATCTGCTTAATTTACGTTGCAAGCACTTTCGGAATTACACCCGACAACCATTTAAGAGTTATCTGGTCGTCGACACAACAGCATTAGTAGTGTTTACATAAATATAGTGTTATTTGCAAATGCTGGGTAGCAGCTATGATGATGACAAGGGTGAAAAGTATGGTGGCTCGTAATCTTAAATAGATCTTGTTTGGTTTCAATGGTTTAATTACATCCTGAATGGAATAGGACTTGTCTTTCTTTTCTTTTTGAGCATCATGTCCACCAAAATGCAATGTTTGTCGTGGTGAATCCAGTATGAATAGCAGTAATGTTTTACTAGATTTAAGCTTCCTTTTTTACTAGATTTAGACTTACTTATTTATTAACTAAATTAAAGCATTTTCTTTTAACATATCTGTTCAATTCTTTTAAAGGAAAATAATTATTATTCTTACTAAGAGTACAAGGTTACTCTAAAACATAAAAATTAAGAAAAACAATTTAAACTAAAGGATAGGCCGGGAAATATTCAGCCAAAGAACAATCAATTTTCTTAGATTTGCCCAACAGTAATCTCCAAGTAATGATAATCGATATCTACAATATTTAACAAATCACACTTCTTATTTGTAAAAATTATTCCATTACGTACGCAGCTCCTAAATAGACTACATAATTAACAGCATTCCATATCATAGACCATACTCTCTTTCTTTAAAAAATAATTATTAGGTGGTATAAGATTATTATGATTTCTAATAATTTTTAAATGACATATATTTATTAATTAAGTATTATTAAATTTTTATTATGGATTATAAAATGTAAATATATATTAAGTAAATATTAATTGAAACTATGGATATATAAACAACTCTTACTACTTAATAATTTCTCATCTTTTTGATAGAGCGGGTTACCCCAAGAGCATAACTACGAGTATAGTTGAAACAGATTTTAGGGTATTGCCATCACTACATCTAACGAAATAAGCACCTTATACTAAACTGCACTGGTAAAAGGACCATGGACAAATAGGCGCATGCAAGTTTCTTCAATTTAATCACAAAACACAAAATTTCTAGCCAGCAAAAAACCATTTCTATATATAAAACAAATTTACCTTAGTGTGGTGCCTTTTATCTAAGAAGATAGACTGTATGAAACCAACACCTTTGATTTACCTTTGTTCGGTTAAAAGAGTAACATGAACATAATTTTTGAGTTAGCTGGGTTGATGGATTTAAATAAATAATAATATGTTTTAATTCACATGTTAGTTTTTACTATAATATTTTAAAATTATATGTGTACATCACTACTCGGTCTTATTATAAAACAAATTTTTAAATTAACATTTATATTTGGTCAAATTTCAAAAAATAATAAATTGGAGCTTAATTTTTTTTTGTCAACATAAATTAACATTAAATTTTTTAAAAATAGATCAGGTGTAAATCATGATTTTTCGTTAAAAAATAAAAGTATTTTTAACTTATTCAGTAAAAAAATTTATTTTAGATTAAACCATAATTATTAAAAAAAACACGCTTTCAGGTATGTTTATTTGTATGTTTATAAAAGAATAATTTTTTAATAAAAATATGTACTAAAAAATTATAAAAATCATGCGAGTTAATTAAAAAATCACAATTTCTTAAAAAAGATAATAAATTATTTTTAAAATTATTATTATTATAATAAATAAGTAAGAATAATACCAAAACCAATTAAAATTATTGTTCATAATACATTAAAAATTAAAATTAATTATATGATTATATAATTATTTAATTAAATTATGTACCTAAAAATAATATAATTATCTTAATTAAAAATGTCTTTTGTTACTTTAATTATTTTAATTAATATTCTTTATTTTATTAATCATGTAAACACTAAAATAATTATAATTAATGATAAAAACTTAAAAGAAACACCAAAAAAAAATCAAAAAATCTAAAAATGAAAAAATGAAAAGAAAAAAACTGCCAAGAATAAAAGCAAATAAAATTATATATACAGAGACTTAAAACATATTAAGCCTATTAAATGATATATTTTATTATTTTCAATTAATTACTTCGCACCCGTCAACTTTATTAACATTCTTATTTTATGAAAACGTACATAGAATTTATTATGTTAAAATATATTTAAATATACATTACTAATACTTTTACTGAAAAATATGTAAAAAAAATAAAAATAAAAATGAGAAAGTGGTTAGGTCAACGGTCAGCATGGTATCCCGCATGCACGTATAGTCTACGGAACAAAGACTCAATGACCCGCTTAGTCAGTCAACAGTCACTCACGCCGAATTCTTTGTTTCTCCTTTAATGTAGGATGTATCTGATACTTTCACCGAATTTTAGCTTTATGAACAAAAGCTACATCCATTTTTTAATTAATTTTTTGAACGTACATTTCACTTTTAAAATACACTCCCATATATTCTTTTTTTTTTCTGAACATATATTTAGTTTAAACATACCTTGTGATTGTTTTATGATTGCTAATTTGAAATTAAGATTTTAACCTTTTATAATATGTTTGAAACCTAAGACTGATTGAAACATGTTTCTAAACATTCTTCAAACCATGTCCAAAACTTAAGCCGTTATATTTATATAATAAGATCTTCTTTCATTTCAAATAAAAGAGAGAAAACCACAATTAGTATTTTATCTATTTTTTCAAATATTAAAAATTATGTTTAAAATTAACGATGAAAATAAAATTTTCAGTAAACTACACTAACACTTTTGAATTTTTTTTAGATTGTATACTACATCTTTTTTTATCAATGCTCTCTCTCTCTCCATTATTTGAAAATATTACAGTATTACTCTTTATACATTAGGTTGTATTCATTTTTTTTAAAAAAAAAACCTTAATTTTTTTTTTTTTATAAAATTGTATTTGTCGCAATTTTTATTTTA
>JAMLFT010007525.1:0-14703 GCA_026544285.1 Pachyrhizus erosus | reverse complement strand
TCATAAATGTTTCATTTTTTTATGATTTAAATTTTTTAATTTATGATTTTTTATTAGATAAATTAATTTATCCAATTTTGTGTTTTATATAGCTTATTTTTTTATTTTTTTCAAGATGTTATATATTAATAAAATGTGCAGACAAAATGATACATAAAATAAAATAAGAGACAAACTAATATTTTTATTTTTGAAATAAATAACATATTAAACTATTTTGTAAATAACTGAATGATTTAAAATAATGAACTATTAATTTAGAATGATATATATTTCCTATAAAAAAATATCATTTTAAATTAATAATAAATTAAATTTTGGATAAAATTTAAATTTTATTTATTAAAATTATTTTTTAATTAAACGAACATTATATATTTAATTATATTTTTAATATTTTTAATTTAAATTAAATTATTTTTTAAAATATTTTTATATTAAACTATTTTAAAAATGATTGTATCATTAATTATTTTTATCTTGTAAATAAGTGTTGTATTTAAAAATGAACATTATATGTTTAATTTTATATTTAACCATATTTTAATTATTCTCATTTTAAATTAAATTATTTCTTAAAATATGTTTTATATTAAATTATTTTAAAATGATTGTATCCTTAAATTATTTCCGTCATGTAAATTAATTTATTATTAATTATTTTTCTGTATAAATAATATATTTTTTATTTTTATTTATGTTAATTATTAATTGATAAATCTATTATTTTAATTATTTTTATAAATAAATAAAAGCTATATATTAAATTTTATTTTAATGTTCATTATGATTATTTTATTTTAAATTAAATTATTTCCGTTTTGAAAATAATTCAATTTAAAATGAAAATTTTTAATTAAATTTAAAATGAAATAAAATATGGAATTTTTTAAAAAAATAATTATCTTATTAAACTAGTTCCATTTAAAAATAAACAACATATTTAAATTATGAATTATTAATAATATTGGACTGTGAATAAATCCATTTGAATTAATTATCTATTAAACTTTAGAATAATGTCAAATGAAATTAATTTAAACTATTTTCTTTTTATTTTAAATTAAAATATATTTCTTGGTAAACTATTTTAGATTTTGATATAATAATATTTATGTCAATAAAATTTAAGTTCAAATCTTATTTAAATAAAATATGTTAATTTTAATATTCGTGATTCATTCTCAAATTTTTTATAATTTTTTAAAAGATTTATGAAAAATTAATATTTATTTAATCTATATTATTTTAATATTTTTAGTTAAAGAAAAATTAAATAAAATGTGAATAACGATATGATATCATAATTAAAAATAAAAATAATAAATTAAATTTATTTTCATAGCATAAAAATAAAAATTATAACAAAATAATATTATTTTATGATCAAATTTTTAAATTGAATTAAACACCAATTAACAAATACTTATGATCATTCAAACTACATAAAAATATTATTATTATCTTGTTTTTAAAACTCTTCATATGTTCATCAAATTTCTTTAAATTTAAATATTTTATCACACTATCATCTTAGAATATGCAGAAATTATAAATAACAAAGTAAAAAATTATAATAAAAATATAAGGAAAAAGAATAAGTAAAAAAAATTAAGACATTGCAAAAAAAAAGTAAAAAAAATATATAGAAAAATCATATATAAATATATGAATATTAATAAAATTGAACAATTTTTTAATTAAATAATTATAAAAAATTCAATATTATCTTTATTTTAATTTGTTATATATAATTTAATTTGAAAAGGTTACTATTAATTTCTCTATGAAAATAATTTCCCAAACTGATCCATCAACATTATATTTGAACCATTCCAGTGGAGGAAAAGTCCCAACCAATATACTGAATCTCACTGCTTCGAGATCTCTGAGTTTGTAAGCGTCTAACAGGGTTTGCCTTTAACATAGTGAATTTGGCCGTGTCAACAATCTCATGGTGCCTCCATTCATAGTCATAAAAAACCAGTTTATTCCAGATAACATATCCAAAAAGCTATTCCATTTGTTATCTTTTCCACTAATGTTACGAATAATCCACTGGTTGATATTCGCATCCGGGTCATAAAAATCTTGCCCACCTTTAGGACATAGATGAAAGATTTGGTTCCAAACTTGTTTAACAAAGACACAATCCCTAAGAATATGCAATTAAGTCTCAGTTAGTTTTACACACTAGACACAGGCTATCAGTGGATAAACCACACGCTGCTCTTCTACCATTCGCCTTTAAACCCCCTTGCAACACCAACCATATAAACACTCTGATTCTATGCTGGCCTTCCCATTTCCAAACCTTTCTCTAGTTCCCAGGATTAGACTGATATGAGAACTGGACGAGCATACTATACACTGATTTAACAGAAAATTGCCCATGTGGAAGCTTATCCAGCCAGATCATTTGCTTCATTTGGAAGAGGATAAGCATATAACTCATTCATGACTACTGGAGAGAAATACCTGTGGAATAAATCAAAACGCCATTGCCCACTTTCATCTATGTACTAACACACAGTCTTATCCTTCTCTTCTGGTAGAACTTCTATAATAAAAACATTAACAAGTTTATCCCCCGAAGGCAGCCACACATGCATCCAAAATTTTGTGAATTTTTCATTTCCCAATATGCAGTGTAAACCCCTCAACACATGAGGCCAAACAGCAGTTATACCCTTCAAAGTTGTGGATTGTTGATTTCGATTTTGGACATGGGACAGAATATCCATCCTACAACCATACGTTTCTCGCATAATCTTAACCCACAAAGTTTCTGGGTTTATGATTATCTCCCATGATAATTTCATCAAAAAAGCCTTATTCAAATAGTGCAGCTTCTTGAATCCCAACTGCTCTTTAGGTAGACTCATGGTTTGCCACGCGACAGTATGCCATCCTCTTCTTGCACCTCCATCATTCCAAACAAAATTACTCTGAATTCTGTCAAGCTGGTCACAAATAGCTTTTGGAATTATGATAGATTGCATCACGTAAACCAGGAGCACCCGAATCACCCTCTATGCTAAGGTTACTCTACCAACAAAAGATAATTGATTGGCTTTCCAAGCTGCCAACTGCTACCTCGTTTTGTGAAGAATACGTTGGTATTTATTATTGGTCTTCCTAGAATGAATCAAGGAGATTCCCAGATATCGTCCCAAATCAACAGTAGTTTTGAAACCTCCCAATAGCAATCACACTATAATTACCCCCTTAGAGATTAAGCAATATAAATACATGCACATTATTATTAAAAATTATTTTATAAAACATATTTGTGTATGGTTATGAGTATGTAGAACATTACTCCCAGTGCCTATTATTAATTTTATTTAAAAGTATAAGGTGAAACTTTTTATCTGATTAAAAGTTATATTATATTTAGGCAGTCAATACAAAATATCATCTAAATTTTTTACAGCAGCAGAACCTCATGGCGAGTTTGCAAGATTGATGACATATAGACACTTTTATACATCATAGAATCCTTCAATACCTATTATTTTTTATCTTGGTGTCTACCAAACTTTTTCCATCCACGCCACATTTCTTCTGCTTACGGAATAAGTAGTATCTCCACTGGAACCATCTATAATTCATAACCTGGGAACCTAGAGTTTTCGGGTGCAAGCAGATCAAACCAAAGGCATGCTGTCCCAGCAAGTCCTTGGAAAAGTGAATAGCCATTGGCAGCAGCCAGAGATTTTGCATTATCATACGAGAAGGAAGCGAATGATTTTGCTCTCTCTTCGTATATACTCTCTTTAGTGAGTCTGTAGAGGGAAAGGAAGGCGTAGGCATTTCCAGATACCCCATCAGCAAGTCCCACCTTCTTCACTAATCCACTCTTCCATACAACTTCCCCTGATTCTATTGCAGCATCTCGTAGTTCTCTGTCATTAGGAAATACCTGCAAACACACATAACCAAGTTGGAGTCAATTGTCAACCATCTACTTTGATACGTGAAGTACAATTTGTGCAATGTATCTAATGAAAAATGTTAACAAGTTGACTTTGTAGCATTTTTTGCGTTTCTTCTCTCCTTTTGGAGAACTGACAATGCTGTTTCTTATAGAGAAAAATTTAGTAGAACAATTTAAGAGACAAAACCTTGCTATAGTGCTTTTAATATTATTTTTCAATCAAAATTAAAATTTTACTAGCTTTACCTTGATAAGGTATGTTAATTTTTGTTGTAAGCACTTATTATTCTTATTATGCATATTATCGAAGTGAAAGTTCAATTTTATAAGGATAACAACACCTAATGAAATAGCTCTAAGTTTTGTTCTAATTTAGGATTTCACTTTAGTAATTTATACAAAAAATATCACCATTAAAGCACCAGTTGTCTAGGTAGATCTTTGCAAAGGTAGTCATTAAGTACTGAATATTTAAGTAAAATTTTAATTTTAGTCAAAAAAACAACTCACGCACACACAAAAAGTAATGAAACGGTGATGTCTTTTTCTTAACCTTTCAAAACACATGCATTATAGAGTAATCTGTTTTGCAAAGCAATATACCTGAGCTGCTTTGGACAACGTGATCGCCATGCCAGTTGCGCCATGCCCCCATTGCACTAACTTATCCCTTGGATTCCCTTCGCTGGAGGGGTAGTTTCCACTGTGAGGGAAACGCTTACTCATGAGATATCTCAAAGTTCCCTTGACATCCTCAGCATCCTCACTAGGAAGTGGAAAATGAAGCAGCACATGCAAGATACCAGCGAGGCCGTTTGCTGCACCCAAGTACCTAGTTCCGTGCCATCTATACATTAAAGGACAGTCTTTAATATCAGATGCTCCTGCTCTACCACCAGCCAACGTGGCATCAATGATAGGCATCAAACTTTCTTTAGGCACTGCATCTTCTCCTAGGTACTTGTTCACGAATAATGCACCCCATAAGAATCCAGCTCGCCCATACAGAAGATCATATGACATTCCAAAACCACCTTCCTCTGGTCCAACTGGTAAGGCTCTCTCTTTTGCCACCTATGCATTAATTCCATGATATAAATGGTAATGAATAAATGATTGAATAATGTTGTCGTCGGTGGATTGACGACAGTGTGTGAATGCTCAGATTTTTGTAGATGAAAAAAAACAATGTTTGAAAAATCCTAGCGTAGGCCATACTACAACATGCATTTATCTGATCTAAAAGATTCCAACAAATATGAAAGCGCTCTTCTTTCGCTTGTAGCATTTTTATGTGAACAATTATGAAGCACGAATCGCTTAAAGCAGGCCCAATGAAGTATACAACAAATTTGTCAAAAGAAAACAACGATTCAACAGAATGCCTTTGATTTTTAAATGTGTTCACACAAGAGGAAAGAAAATAGATAGAAAAAAAAATACAAATAACACAAAATAGTATATATACATCCAGGGTAACCTTTACAAAGTTATCCAATGAAATTTGTTATCTTTTGCAACAAGAATGCTAAAAAGCCAATACTGACCTTACATAAAAATTAAATTTTAGATATAATAAATTCAAAATTTTATTTTATTCCATTTTGTCATTTAAATTTTTTTTTTTTTTTCCTTCATAAGAGTTATGAAATCCTAAATCTCAATGGTATCAGTGCAAAACTAAACACATCATAAATTTATAATTGATTAGTTGTTTCACTAAAAAGAAAATCAATAACAAAAGCAAAGGGCTAAGGTGGGAATTAGGATTATCCAAGGACTGTTGAACCAGAAGGAAATACTTTAATTTTATTCAATGCAGACGTAATTACTTGCTTACCAAGTAGTGTGTGACAATATATAGAGTTGGCCGATGATATGGGGGAGCCAAATAGTGGCCACATGGTTCATCAGAATACAAAAAAATTAAAAATAAAAAAATAAAATCGATGTCCTTGAGTTTACCTCGATGAATAGACCCAAAAACAGGTCACGCTTTCGAAGGTCCCCCATGTAATTGGCAACGACAGCACCTAGCGCATAAACGCCTCCTCTACCGCACAAAAAAGTCACGTGTCTGCAACAAGTATTGTCCCTTCTCATTAGTACACACCAAAATATGGGGCAATTAAACAAAATAAAATTAATGTCAACAATAAGAAAACCGACTGCTGGGAGCATGTGTCCTGAAGAACTGTACGACTTTAATTCCAACAAAGGCATGCTAACCAACAAAAAAATATACTCTTTTTTGTCTTATTTTAATTATCATTTTAATTTTTTTAAAAATTAATTATTATCTTAATAAATTTTATTAAATATGATATAAAATAATAATAATATTAAAAAATATTTAAAATAAAACTAAAAAATATTTAATATTACAGTCAAAATTAAAATAATTATTATTTTAAAATAAATTTTTTTCTTACACTATAATTAAAATAGAAACTATATACAAGAGATTTTGCACGCACAATTTTAATTCGAACAAAGCCACGCTAACAAAAAAAAAAGGATGAAACTACTATAGCATGAGATTTTGCACGCACAGTTTAGTAAGTGTTTGTGTTAACTTATGAGATGCCTAGCTGCATCTTTCACTTTCTTCACTAAAAAATAATATTACCACTTAAAAAATAATATGTAATTTTTAATTTTAATTATTTAAATATTTAATGACCTATATTTACAATTTTTATTTATCACAATAATGAATTACTAAAACATAATTAAGTTAATATATTTACTACAAATTCATGAGTTACCAATACCAAGTTATTCATGTATATTTTCTTTTCAACTTAAAGGTTTTAAGAATTAATTTAACAATAAACTGATCAAATATTTCGTATGATAACATCCGATTCATGTATGAAATGCTAATAACACATTTTTAATATATTTATATTATTTTACTAAATAAGTATTATACGAGACTAATCAAATAAGGTTTATTGAACGCATTAATTAGCTGTGTCGCATGTCGTCACCCTAAAATGACTACCTAGCTGTAAGCTGTTTTACCGAACTGGACTGACTACAACAACGCGACCCATATTCTCATATCTTATCGAATCACCATGACACAATACGAATCTCGCAAAATTGCCTAAAAGTGACGCCAAACTTGCCATCGTAATCTATCACGCTGTGAAACTCAAATCAAAATATCAGGTGTCAAATGAAATTATGAAACTACAACCATCCGCAGTCATATCGAAAAAGAATTCCACGGATTATTTTACATCTTTATTTTGTAACTTGTATTCTAATGCTAAATCACGCCCCCAAGAAGATTTGTTTAAGATGAACATGCCCTAACCATTATTCCCCCAAAATATATAAAGCGAAATTACCAAAAGCAAATCTTAAAAAAAACATTATTAAAATACAAAATACCCGTTTATTTGTATATTTCAAATACTTTTTAAAAAAATATGCATAACTAGCTATTTTCTTAAAAAAAAGTTAAAATATAATTTTAATATCTTATTTTGTTCGATTTACAATTTGTCTTCTAAAAAATAAATACATATTATACTCTTATTTTTTTAAAATCAAGAATTTTAGGTTAATGATTAATTTTTAAAAGTTCAACAATTAAATTTTAAGAGGTTAACTGTTATTAACTATTAAATCACTTACGTGATATTATAATATATAATTTTTTAATTAAATTTTTAAGTAATTTAAAGAAGCTTTTTTAATAATTAATCATTTTAATTAATTTTTTTATAATTTAATACTCTACGAATTAAATTGATAATTAAAATTTTAATATTGTAATGTCAATTAGATCAACGTTTTTTTGATTAAAAGTTAGCACTGACTGTTTAACTGAAATCTTTAATTTTAAAAAATAAGAGATTAAATATCTCACTTTTTTAATAGAAAGATCAAATTGTGAATCACGTAAAACAGGTGATAAAAAAGGGGGAAAAATACCACTATAACATAATATAAATTTCTACATTTTTTAAAACTTATTGAAGATACCTGAGGGAGACACGTGCAGCGGTGACACACGTGTCAATGATATCGCTGCATAATATCAAGTCGTTCCGGCAACCGGTTACCTGGTACGACCGCAAGCAAGTGAAGGCGGTGCCCAACAGTCCCGTGTACACCGTCGGATCAACCACTTGATCTCTCCGGTTCCAAGTCTCCTCCACCACCTGTTCGCAACCATAATTTCACTTCCTTTGTGGTTTATGTTCAAAACTAACAGCTTCTAATACATCTATCTATAGAATCTGTTACGCATATATAAATGCAAAGGAAGAAAAAAAAAAGACACCTAAAAGAAAATGAAATAAACCTTGTCCTTGAGGGAAATTGCCACTCTCAAGAATGTTTCACTGAGAAGTGAAAGGTTTGGAGCCGTGAGATGCATGCTTTCCGTGATCAAATCCGAGGGCTCATGTTTCCCCTCGTCGCGTCCACCTTCAACCATGGAAGATGTCGTCATTGTCTCTAGTCTCAAATGAAAGATTGAAGTGTTGTTGTTGGCAAGTATCAATTGGCAACAAATTACAACCAGAAGAATATATAGACGAGCACTAGCACCATGCTAGTATTTATTCTCGGTTGCGTGCTTACAACTATTAACTACATTCCTCAGCTTAATGAAGGAGCAAACGTGTCGAGCAGTGGTTCTATGTGATGGCGGTGTATGGAAACACGATACGCCCGCTCGCCACGTTTGCAACTTTTGTTGTGATGGATTTTACCTAGAAGAACATGAGAATCGCATGGTTTTCCGGATAAGATATTTTTTTCCCCAAAATGTGGGTGTGGACCGCAGAAAGTACAGAAACCGTGTCCGTGCGTAATAGTAAACTCTCAACTCAATTGTTAAGAAAACCAACGGAAAGTAATGAGTGAATTGGTCCGTTTTTCCCATGGTATATTTAATTCTATGGCTTTTCTATTTTCTATTTTCTATTTGTGGTTGACCACGAAAGTCTCAACGTGATCAATACTTAATTTATGTCTAATCAAGGTGTGAGTATTACTCGTTTAATCAAAAATATTACTCGTGATAAAAATAACTAATTAATACTGTGCTTCAAAATAATTTAATCAAAATATTCCTAGCATTTAATTTTATAAAAAGTCAATTTTAATCTCTATGAAAAATAAAAACACTCCTAAAATTTGTTTTCTATTCGTAATACTCAAATTTAAAACCTCATTGAAAGAAAATTGAGTTTCTTACCTCCCTAAGCAACAGGTATTACTATAATCATTAACATAACTCAGCTCATCATAAACCAACTGACATATAAAATAGTTTCATTAGTAAATTCAATATTTCGAGAGAATAATAACAGCGGTCTTTATTTAACCAGAAATAAAATAAAATAAAATAAAATAAAATAAAAGTAATCCCTATATTTGCTTTCACGTTTTGTTTTTTCCATATTTGTTATTTGTATACTTTTCTTTGTTCAATTCGACACATCATGCATTTAAGTGTTTCGATGTTTCATAAACTGGTAAAGTGTAGAGAAAATGCGAAGAAAAGGTGTTTGCTACAGGATATACAAATTAGCTACAAAAGAACTAACTAAAACTCTTATCCCTTCTCATTTTTTTCCACGATACTCCGTCCTCTCTCTTTGTGTGTTTCAGTTATCTTTTCTTAATCACATTATTTATTATTTTTGTTTTTTTTTTCTATTTTTCATTTGTCCACGCTCATCTTATGCCCATTAATCCATTATAAGTGTGAAAAAAAATCATTATTCATCTTTTATATTAGGAATATTTCGTAACTAAGTATGTTAGAAAAGACAGAAATAATGAAATTAAAAATTGAATAATGAATAAAACTTAATAATATTTTTCTTTTTTCTAATAATAACAAAATTCATATCTCATTAAATCAAATCTGTAGAAATAATTTTTTAACAACTTTTCTTTAACATCTTTGATCTCTTTCTTATAGGATTAAAAGTCAATTAAAAATAATGTAATTAAATTTATTGACTAGTGTTTTTTATGATCTTTTTCTTTGTAAGGATAAACTTCAGATTTTTTTTTAAATTGAGAACCTAAAGTCTTTTCTAACTCAACATTTTTCTTTTGAATTTTTAAGTGAATTGTATTTATACATATCACTTATTTTATTTTTCTAGCTTAAACATTTCATAAGAACTAATCCTTCCAATTTAATACCCTTAAAAATTTACTAAATGGATTCTATCTATAATTTTATATTCTTATATTTTGTTAATAATTTATTTATTAAATTACTTTTACTGATATGGGCCCAAAAAAATATTTTGAGCACCAGTGCTTGTAGAAGCACCAAATACTCGTAGAAGAACCACTCCAGTGAATAATTACAGAAAAATAAGCACCATTGCTTATCTTTTTAAGAACTGGACAAAGTCACCGTTGTACATAGCCTAAGGCCAATTTAAAATGCATTTAAATAGTTAATCTCATTTTTATAAATTTCGAAATAACTATAACCAATTGTAATCACTTTATTTAAAGGAACAAGTTCCTAGCACGTACTATTCAAACCACACCGAAATTGCAGAGGATTTTAAAGGACAAAACAAAGTTCTAACTTGGGCATTTTCCTGTATATTATATCAAGTTGCTGTTGCATTCCATCATTCAATATCAGGGTGCTGCTACCGCTGCATCTAGTAAGCGACATGAAGTATATATATTAAAATTTAAATAATATTTTGTTCCTATAAAATAAAGTGATTTTTATTTTAATTTTTTTTTTAAATAATTTTTTAATATTTAAAAATTTTAATTTTAATTCATATTTTTAAATAAAAATATTAATTATAATGTCACAATAATATTGACAATTTATATTGTAAAAAAATTTAACAAAATAATTACATATAATTTTTTTATAAATTATGATAAAATTCTCATGTATTTAAAAGATTTTGTGTCATCAAAATAGTTGATATTATATTTTAAAATACATTTTAACAAAAGAATTACGTATTTTATTATAATTTTTTATTATATTATAATTTGTTATGACGTAATAAGTTAATATATTATTATTATCATTTTTACACTATCGTTTTATCGTTTAGTTATTTAAATGTAAAAATTAAAATTAAAAATAATTTTAAAAAAATCTAAAATCAAATAAAAATATTTAAAAAATTAAAATAAAAAACATTTTATCATAATGAAAACATTAATTAATTTAAATTATATTTTACATAAACTTCTCATATAAAAATTATAATATGTATTTCACTTTTTTTATCAATAAATATTAATTATTAATTTATTAATAAAAACATTCACCTTGCTATCTCTTACTTTTCTCTTTTATCCTTCTACCATCAGGTCAACCTTATAAACATACAAACATCAACCCAAAAGAGTGCAACAAAACTAAAGGTCTCAAAATAGGCGCCCCTGTTTGGAAGACTTCATAAATTATCTAAACAATTGCAAAGCAAAACATAATAAACATAACAATCTAATTAACGTATGAATTAATCCTTACAGGGACTTTATGTCACGTTTGCAAATGTTCCTCGTTGGATGGTTCCTTTCGGTTATTATGGTAACTCCTTCTCCGTATAAGGTCCCCAAATCTTCTCAGGAGAGCTCTTCTTTTCCTCGAGTTCCTATCACTCTCGGGATCATCAAAGTGTGATTCATCAAGATGATCAAAATCATCAGGGATTCCCATGTCAACATCGTGACGAGATTCTGAATCCGATGAATCCACTTCATCAAATATCGAACCCCTTAACGTGTCATCATCTGTGTCTTTGTTGTTGGCCTCTTCGTTCCCCCCTTTGCTGTGTTGCTGTTTATGGTTATGTGGCGTTATCATTTCCTTTAGATTAAAACTAAAAGTTTTGCTCAAACTCTTAGATTCTCTATGCTCCTTATGATCTACTGAGTTACTATGTGTCTTTGCTTTTCTCCCCGATTCCTTATTATTATTATTATTATTATTATTATTATTATTATTATTATTATTATCCTCCTTGCTACCTTCTTTTATGGATGGCTTCTCCATATCCTCATTTTTGAACTCCTTCATTGATGATTCTGATAACATGCGTTTCAACTCTCTAATATTCTCAAACGACGCAGCTTCATGGATTTTCAGCATCTCATTCTCGTGGACAAGTAGGTTAAGACTATCATGTAGTCTAGCATTTTTAGCCTTCGCAATTTCTGCAGCTTCTTTTGCAACATTGGCTTCATTCAAAGCCTGTTTGAGTATATCACGCAACTTATGATTTTCTTCCTTAGAAACCTTCGTTTTATTCTCGGCCTCTTTGAGCAACTCAAGGGCTCTAGTGGCTTCTTGTTGTGCAATCAACCTTTCCTCTTCGGCTCTTCTGATGCAATTTACAAACTCAGTTTCCTTCCCATTCCATGCTAAAAGGGACTCTTCAGCTTCCAATCTCAACCTCTCAGCTGTGTTTTTGTACCTATCAGCTTCTTTCCTCGTTGCATCCAGAATCTCCTTGTACCTCTCTTCTGTGCTTCCTAACATTGTTCTCCAACGCTCTGCGTCCCCTTTGCTGTGCTCTAGTTCCACTTGGCTTAAGGTCAGTTTTGCCTTCACTTGGTTGGCTTCTGTTGCCACTTCTTTCAATGCAAATGCCAAATCATCCATTGCCTTCTTGCTGTTCTCCTCAGCCTCAGTTGCTGACTTCAATTCATTTTTAAGTATGTCCAATTCTTCAAGCAAGTTTTTGGCCTTATCAGATAGTCCCTCACCATTGAACATCTCTTTTTCTAGCTCAGCTTCAATTTCCATACCCTCTTCACCTTCTTTTGTGGAAAAGTCATCCTCTATCACAACAACAAAAAATAATAATAATAATTATAGACAAAATTTAGTGACAAAAAATTGTTTTTATCACCGATACTAGGGTCATGAAAATTTTAGTTTTAAACAATAACAAAGCTTTGTCTCATTCTCAGTATATATTGAAGTTGGCGATATGGATCAAATTACAATTTTTTTAAAATTACATATAAATTATTTTATAGTTAATTTTAATTTTTCTGATGCTAGATTGAGACCACTCACCAGGAGTTGTGATGGTTTGGCTGGCGCTTACTTTAAGTGCCTTTATTTTTTCTTCAAGTGAAGTAATCTCGAGCTTTGACTCTTCAAGCAAAATCTTATTCTGCTCTAGCTGTTTTGTTTGCATTACCAATGTGTCAAACAAATTTGCTTCAGATTCTCTTAGCTTGTCTAGTTCGGCCTCCAATTCTTGAATTCTCCTTTTATAGTCAGACAATAAGGCCATTGCATTATTCTCGGATGATCTAAGACTATCCAATTCGTTCCTCATGTTATCCAACAAAGCATCTTTCTCTGACAAACGCTGCTTTGATGATTCAATGCCGTTGTCTTTAATACCCATTTGTTGTGCTACTTTAGGTGGCACTGAAATTGATCTCTTGGTGGCTAATGATTCATCAACCATGACATTAGTCTCCTCGGCGACCCTTCTCATTTGTCTGAGCTCGTTGAAGGCTCGACCTCTCTCGTCCTCAACTTTTCTCATCTGCTCCTCCATTTGATTCAGCTTTTCATCATATTGCTGATGCTGTTGCATATTCCCAACTTTTTCAATTTATTGATCAAAAGCTATCCCTTTTAAAACCAACATATCAGAACAAATCAAAATAATAAACATACTTGGTAATTTATAGTAGGAGAAAGCAAATTTTTCAACAAGCAACATGAGCGTATAATCACAAACAACTTAGAAGAAAAAAAAAAAAGAAAGGGTATTACAATCATGAATACAATCACCGGGACTTGGCAGGGAAGTTGTTCCAAATTCGAAAATGAATTTAGTGCATGAAACAATGTTTCCAAAATGAGGTAATGATTGGAGAGGAAGAACAGAATTAGAAAATATCCTTTAAGAGCAATGCGAGGAAACGGAGTGAATGGAAACGGGACATGTAGGATATCGTAGGTGAATGTTTGATCATAGATAACTCTGCATTTAGGAAGCTTCTATTATTAGATTATGGGAAGAATAGCACGAAAAAATCGCAAAATAGGAGCAGAAAAGGGGTTTAGTTAGAAATTTCCGAGGTTGACGGGGTTTCCAATAAGAATCTAAGGCTTTAATGTCAACGTTGAATCCTTAGGCAAATAAATAAATAATGAGATTGTTCTGCGCTGAGTGAAGACGAGAAGGAGCTTTGGAATTGGATAAAATCGTTCGGCCGACATAGGATTTAATCCACGTCGAACAAATCAATGTTCTTCCTTCGTCTTTAAGAATTGAAAATAAATTTTCATAATTTATATTTTTCAATTGCAGCCCTCAACCAGCTAACATAGTCTTCCGTCTTTGGATAACGATATATAGTTGCATGTAAGCAAGCGCGTTGATAACTAAAATACCGATATATTCAACATATCAGTCAAATAAACAAAATCTCCTTAAAAATCACTGTACAGTAGGTTAATTCTATGATAATATTTTGGTTTAAATAGCATTTTAGCCGCGATATGAATGAGAATTTTTAATTTTAATTTTTAAAACTTTTTATTTTAATTTTAGTTATTTAAATTTTTTTAATTTTAATTTTTAAAAAAATTATGTAACAGTGATATTAATGATTCATTATAAAAAAAGTCTAACAACATACATATGTAAATTTTTTTAAATTATATTTTTAAATTTTTTATTAATTAATTTATTATGATTAATTTATTATTTTAAATATATAAAATTTTAAAAATTTTGTTTTTAATTCATACTTTC
>JAMLFT010007524.1:0-14704 GCA_026544285.1 Pachyrhizus erosus | reverse complement strand
TATATTTTTTATATATTTTATTTTTTTTCTATTCATCTTATACTATATCGTAAAATATTATCAATCAAATCTAAAATATAATAAAAATATCATAAATTTAAGTAAATATTATATTTTTATTAAGTTTGTATAATGATTAAAATGTTTTGAAATATAATATAAAAAATAAAATAAAAATAACGTGAATAGAATAATAGTTAAAATAAATATTTAAATATTAAAAAATAATAAAAACAAAATTAAACTATCATATAACAATATCAACATCTTGAATTATAAATTGAAGTAAAAATAAATATTATAAATAATACAATAATATAATAATATGTAAAATAAAAAAAATAAAGATAAAATAAAATAAACTTATTATTTATCATTGTTAATAGTTTATATAATAAAAAATTCTATCTTATGCAAAAAAAAAAAGCTAAAATAATAAAATTTTATCTCATGAGTAAAATAAGAGAAAAAATATAATAAAATTATATCTTATATTGAAAAAATTAAAAAGAAAGTCTAATAAATATTTAAAGACAAAAAGAAAAATATAAAAAATTAGAAGCTTGAAGTTAACATTTTAAAAAATGCTGCTTGAAGTATTGTTTCAAAAAATATTAGAAATTATTAAAAAAAAATTGTTTACCAATAAATTAAACTAACTTTTAAACTAATAAAAAATTAAAAATTAGTTGAAATGTTTTGTCAAACATAATCTTTGTGAAATAAATTAAAAAGAATAGTTTATTTTTTGTCATAATTTGCATAAATTATAAAATATATGATGCATGATATGAATTGATATAAAAAAGAATAGTTCTGATCAAAATAAATTAAAAAGATAAATTAATTTTTTGTCATAATTTTTTTGTGAAAATTAATCTCTTGGTCGGATTTTTTTCTACTTTAAATATATTTTTTATTTTCTATAAAAAATAAATTTAATGAGAATTTTACTTTTAAACACTCAAAATATTATATATAAATTTTTGCTAACATGAATTGAAAATATCAAAGGATAAAATATAATTAGTGATCAAAATTGTTACAAAATAATAAAGGGATTTTTCTCTTTCTCCAAAGTCTCGTTATGATGAGAATTGAGAGAAAAAAATTTAAAATATTAATGTTTTAAAATAATATTACTTTAAAATTATTGGTGTTGAAGAACATTCAAGAAAGTAAAGATCTTAAATTTGAGTAAAGAATTCCTATTTTTAGAAAAGCTAAGAAGTAACACTAACAATATCCATGTGTCCCAAATAAACAATTTCTAAGAGAATTGTGGCATCAAATGAGAAATATACTTTTAAGTATTTAGGAAACAAATAGATAATGAATATTGTGAAACATGTGAGGAATATTATCTTAAAGTGATTAATTTAAGTTAAAATTGACAATAAAAAGTTAATTCGAGGTGTAACTTAAAATAGAGTTATTAAGATATTGACATATGAACAAACAAGTTAATGTGATAGATAAACAATATATATCGATGAAAAATGCATGATTTTACAGTTCAAAATTTATATATTTTAAATAAATTTCTTTTTTATGAATAAAACTAAAAATATTCTTCTTGCAATTTAGACTTGGACTTGAACATAAGCCAAGCCCATAAAAACATAAGAACAAAATTTAAAAAAAGATAAAGTTTATGATTTTGTGAAGAAAAAAAAAAAAACATGCATGGCTTATGATAGTATGGTACAAGGTCACAAATCCTATAGAAGTTTGTTTGTGATGATAAGATTTGTATATTCTAATTCCACATGAACTTTAGTTGCATTTTCCACTCCTACAGCTACTTGTTCTTCCACATGCTTTCAAGAAACAACAAATGATTGGGTTTGATCTTGAATGCCAAACATCCCAAACTTTTTGTTCCCATAACTCATAAGCATGCCCTCACCAAGAACGTTATGGAACCTCCCAATGAATTTTCCATATGCTAGTCACAGTTTTTTTCAAGAGATGTTATTATTTGTTACTTTAGCTACTTGTCAAAGAGAAACCATGTAGACTGAAGGCTACATATGACCTTAAAGTGCTTATTAGATAAATTGAGTTTTTCATCAATCAAATCTGCTGCAATACTAATTCATTGTTGTCTAGCTTCAATAAGTCCAACAACTTATTTGTTTAATAGAGTTCAAGATTTTGTTGGACTTTTGCTTTGTTTTTGTCAGAACCAAATAATAACCGTCATTTAAATAACTTCCCCATTGCTGCTACTTTTTCCTATTCAATAACTGAATGCTTATCTTGGATGGGTGGTGGTACTTTGAAGAGAAACGAAGAATAGTAAGCATAACTATTATCTGAAACTCGCTCCAAAAATAGCTAGGGACAATTTAATCTTCGTTATCTATACTTTTAGTGATCCAAGGAAAATTTTTTTATAGATGATCCACTTCGAATTCGCGCCGAGTTTGCCTTCACATTTAAAGTTAACATTATTAGTACCTTATTTTTATAGCCAATTGAGAGAGAAATGTAAAATTATTATTACTCATCATCTAAAATTTGTAAAAAGATTCAAAAAATAGAATTAGAAAAAAATAAATCAACATGATAATAAAATTTTGTGTGTATATTCAACCTTATTTATGATGTTCAGTTGCACCTTGTTAAAAAAATTAATATCAAAAGCATAAAAATATTTACTTAATATATATAAAAAGAGTGAAGTTCATAATTTTATAAAAACAGATTATTTAACTGAAAGTAAACGTAAAGAAGAGTAAAGATCTAATGAAACGGATAGTTTTATATATTTATATAAAAAAAAAAGAATTGTAAAATTGTGTGTTTTTAATTATTCTTTTAAACAATCTTTTATTATAATATTTATGAACTTAAAGAATTTAGATGAAAAATTATAAGAAAGACTATGGTCAAGAATCATGACTACTCTCATCTTTAAATATTAACTTAGAACACCATATCTTGTAAAAAGACAAAAACAAAAAAAACGAAATACAATGTCTAACTTTCCTTTTAAGGAACCCCGTCTCTAACTTTAGAATTGTTAAAAAGACTTAAAAAACACTGTCTTTAAAAGACTTGACGGGATGTTTATGAACTGAAAAGTAAAAATGTAGTTGTTTTGATTATTATTTTTTTAGTTTCTATTTTTTAAATAAATTTATTTTAACTCTTAAATTTTTTAACTAATAAATATCTTTTAATTCTTTGCCCTTATTTTTTTTTATCTTTATTTTTAGTCCTTTTAAAAAAGACTATAAATAAGAAAGAAAGAGAAAACGTTCGTGAATTACAATTAGTGTAAAAAAATTTAAAAACTAAAAACATAAATTTCAAAATTTTAAAGATTAAAAAGATAATAAATTATTTTTTTATTCTATTTGAATTTCTATCTGAAATTTGAATATTTTAACTATGAAATATATCGTTTGATTTTATTTGGTTCACGCGGTGTCTTCTAGGTCCAGCTGATCAAGGAATAGATTCCCAGTGTTATCCTAGTTTATCTGAAATTAATTTTAACAAAAATATTTTAATTGAAAGATGTACTTTTAATAAAAAAAAAAAGTGTAAAAAAATTAGATTTCAAACCCTAAAACAAACAAACACTGAGGTTTGGCTCTATTAATTTAGAGGTAGTGGTTATTATCTTTAAAACAAACAGAATCTATCTAAAACTCATTTTTCTGTTATTCTATCACATATGAATAAAAAAAATGTTACTGTAATTATTTTTTTATAACAAACCCTATTTTAAATCTTAAAGTGAGATAGTGTTTATCTCATAAACTTCATGTCACTCTAAGTCTGATACATTTACAGCAATGACCACCAAATCTGAAGGCATCCAAGAAGAAATGTCAAGTATGGAAGAGGGTGTTTCCTCATGCACTTCCAGACCCATATTACATAACTGTTGTTCAAACCATGTTGTAACCCTCACAAAGAAGGTAAGTGATTATTTGATTTTTTATCTCACAACTATTATCACTTGGGGATGAAATAAAATGAGGATGATTTCTTTTTTTCTCTGGATTAATGTCACACTAGGTGATTGCAGAAGTCATTGGCACATATTTTGTGATATTTGCTGGTTGTGGTTCTGTGGCAGTAAATAATATCTATGGCTCAGTCACATTTCCTGGTGTTTGTGTCACATGGGGGCTGATTGTAATGGTCATGATTTATTCTGTTCGCCATATCTCTGGAGCTCACTTCAATCCTGCAGTCACCATCACTCTGGCCATCTTTGGCCGCTTCTCATATAAACAGGTAACTCTCTTTTGTGTGCTTTTAGTTATGTTTTTTTAACCAAACCAATCATCTCTTATAGTAAAGGTCAACATTTAAAGTCAACATTGAATTATCCTAAACAAAAAACATAAAAAATACTTATATAATTGTACCTAAATATGTATATGCCTTAAACTCATGAATGATTAACATGTAGTTGGTTAAAAAAAAATTGAATTCTTTAAAAATTTGAATTTTGTAAATGAAAAAAATATCTAAAAAATCTTATTAAGTGTCCAATTAATTTTGATGATGATTAATCACAAAGTTAATGATATAATAATTTTTTAAAAAAATGAGACATATCACTATAAAACTATGTTAGGAATAAAATTGCCTTTAAAAGAAGATAATCGTACAAAACAAAATAAAAAGAAATCACGATACCTCCCTTAAGTACTCAGTGTTAAGGAGCATCTTATACTACTCCACATTCCGGTGACTCCACTCTTTGACATTTAACACTACACTTAGCTTTTCTGGTCAGCCTCTCCTTATGTAGCACTTATTTAGACATACAGAAACAGCTCTAATATCAATTTATAAACACTTAAATACTTTATTATTCCACGACTATCTCATACTAGACTTAGGCACCCTATATTATGCAAGGTCCCCAATAGTCTTCACCTATCTTATTACAAATTACTGAAGAACAAGAACTCAATTGCTTATTAAAAAACAGGAGTCATAGATGAGAAATTGGAAAAAGGAAACCGGGGTGTTTATAGATGTGAGCCTTCACTCACGATTTAAATTTCAAGATGGAGCTGTAAATTCGACGAAAACAAACTTGGATTTTTCTTGATGTAATGCTTTGAGTGTTTAGAATAATATATCTGATCAGTACTTTATAATGATCAAGTTTGATGGTCCTTTGAGATTGGGTCTAAGTGACTTTTGTGCATGTAGGTACCACTCTACATTTTTGCTCAGATGCTGGGGTCGATACTAGCTAGTGGCACATTAGCCCTAATGTTGGATGTAACGCCTAAAGCTTACTTTGGAACGGTACCAGTTGGATCCAATGGCCAGTCTTTAGTTGCTGAAATCATCATCACCTTTCTCTTGATGTTTGTTATATCTGCCGTTTGTACAGATGACAGAGCGGTTTGCACTTGTTCATACTTCATATTATCCATAATATGTGGCTTTGACAAATGGTTTTCACTTATTTTTTTATTGACTTTTTGTGAGTCCAAGATTCTAATAATAAGCATTCTATGCTTGGCTTGATTAATTTACAGGTAGGTGACTTCGCAGGAGTTGTAGTTGGGATGACTATAATGTTGAATGTCTTCCTTGCTGGGTAATTAGTTATTGGTTGACGGGTTTTAAACATTGATTTTAAACATGACTAATAAAGATAACCAAAATTTACATTAAAAATTAATATAAATTATTGAAGTAAAACTCAATTCTGATTAAAGAATAATATTAAAAGCAGTGAAGTAATCGTAACTAAGTTTTGTTAGATTAAGAATTGTCGAAGAGTATGATACATGCTGGTGTCTTATTACTTAATAAAATTGAAATCGGTTTTGCAATTGCATGCAGGCCTGTATCAGGAGCTTCGATGAACCCTGCAAGAAGTATTGGTCCAGCACTTATCAAGCATGTTTACAGAGGGTTATGGGTATACGTTGTTGGTCCAATTGTTGGAGCCATATCTGGAGCACTTGCCTATAACTTGCTTAGAGCCACAAACGAGCCACCTTGAGGAGCAGTGAATAGGTCTACATAACTTTGTTGGGGGAGTCGATGGGAATCTATCTTATCATGTTCAAATTTCGTATGATTTTGTCATATAAACTTCTGTATTCATTTTTTTAATTATTTATGAATTTGAATAAGGTTTTATTTATTCAATGTTTATAAAAAAGTATAAATACAATTTTATACGACAAAGTTATGAATTATTTTAATATAAGATGTTTTCATAAGTTGATTTATGGGTGCTTAATTGTTTTCTTTAGAATTTTTTAGGTTGGAACTTGAATAATTAATTAACTTGGCCGATCTGTTGAGTAGGATGAATATGTCTAACTGCTATATATTCTTCAATAATTAACTGGGGTGTCTCCTGGTTTATCACTTTTTAACATACGAAAAAAGGGCTTTTATATATTTTTTTTAGAAAATGTATTATTTATAAATTAACATTCTTATTTTCATGGTTTTGACAACAGAACCGATTGCTTTAGTGTTATAATTGGAATGGAGAAATTCTCTTTTTTGTCATTTTTATACGACCTTTGTTTTAGAAATAAGAGAAATAGAATGAGAAGAAGAAAAAGTATGAAATAAATTGACAATATGATAGAAAGAGATTCAGAGAAAATTAATATAATTTTATTGTATTAATGCAATACCTTTTTAGAATAAATTTTGTCAAACTATTGAGATACATTTCTAAAACAGTTGTAAGCGACAAATTTTTTAGTATAATAATAATGTTACTCAGACACTAATTTTATATGACAAAATTTACTATTTAAAAGAAAGAGAAAAGTTGAAGAGAGAAAAAATGTTGAATAAGATAAATAATATGATGCAAAAAGATAGATATAGAAAATAAATTATAAAAAAAAAAGTACAGTAAAATTTTATTCAATATGTATGGTTAGTCAAAATTTTCCCTTTACTAAAACCCCATTTCCAACCTTTGGGAAAAGTGAATCTTACACTTGGCTTTTATTTAAGAGTTTTCTAATTTTTTATGACCGAGTAAGTAGTTTTCTTTTGTGACTTTTGATTTTTTTATATTAATATAAATGAAATTCTTATAAAAATAAAAATATAAAATATCTTAAATGCAAATTTGTGCGTAAATAAATATTCATTTTCAACAAATCCAATTAAAAATGTAATGAGATGTAAAATATTTTTTTTTCAAATGGTTAAAATATACATATAGTCTCTTAATCTTTTTTTAAAATTGGTTCTTTAATTTTTAAAAAATCTAAAACGATTTCTCTTATTTAATTAATGATGTATTGGTTTTGTAGTAAAATTTTTAATTTTTGGACATGATTTTAAATCTTTTTTTTATTGATTTAAAACATGATTTTTTTCTTTTTAAAATAGTGAGTCTTGTAATCAATAAAAAAAAGTGAGTCTCATAAAAAATAAGTCTTATTTTCAATTTTTTAATTTTTTGTAAAACTCATTTTTTACATAATCTTTATCATCTTTATTATAAATATTAATTAGTTTTCATGTAAATGAATATAATGGAATAAGTTTTATATTTTGAATCAATTGAAAAAATTTAAAATTATGCTTAAAAATTAAAAACATAAGTTTTATGAAATAGCTAACATGTCATTAATTAAAAAAAATACAAAGAATCATTTTAAATTTTTAAAAATTAAAGAATCAATTTAAAAAAATTAAAGGATTATTAATATATTTTAACTTTTTTAAAATAAAAAATAGAAACAAAATTTTTTAGTTAAATAAATTAATGATCCAACGAAATAAATACATGTGTATACTTTTATAATAATATCTATATATTTTAATAAATTTTAATTTTAATTCAATAATAAAGTTACATTTTTCTTCAATTTAATTAATGAGTATTAAGAAAAAGAAAAGAAATAACGACAACTTTTATATACATTAAAAATGTTTACATTATTCAAATTCATATATTTCCACCTTCATACAAATAAAAAGAAAGAAACTAACCACTAATTCTGTATACATTAACAATATCTACACGATATGAAGAAAATACAGTAATAAAAATTTAAAAAAATGTAATTAAAATAATTAATCTAGAAATTAAAATTTTGAGAATTTAAAATTAATTAAAAATTAAAATTATAAATACTCTAAAAGCATTTTTATCAATAAAATTAAAATTAAAGTTTATACAAAAATATTATATATAAACATATTTATTTATGTTATTTTATATTTATCAATTTTTAAAAAAAAATTATTAAACACTTATAATTTTATTGATAAACTTTACAAATTTTAATTATTAACTAATTTTTTAACTTTCAACTTACAATCATAAATAATACTTTATTGCTTAATGACTGTTTCAGAATTTTAGATAATGAAAACTTAATACTGTAATGACCATGATAAATGACAGCAATGCCTTCATTTTGGGCTGAAAGCGAGTTTCTCTCTCACACAACGATTTTATACTTCTATTAGTTTTTTCACTGATGTGATGCATGGAACCTTTTATTTGTGTAATAGATTATGACTGTTATTTAAATTGAATACTTGATTTATGTCTTTTATTTTCTCCTGCGGCTTGTGAATAGAGCTTCCTCATTCTTCAATTTCGCACGTAGTGGGATAATACTTTGGTTGTAAAGTGGTGAGAGGTTTTGGCATATGTAGTCAATGAAATAACAATACCACAGTCCTAAATAATTAATTTTTATAACAGAATCTCAGCACTAAGCCCAAATGAAGATGCTGATTAGTTTTATTATCAGAATGCTTTGCCTTATCATTAATTGATTGGACTTTTATAGCAGAGGTTGATTATTTTTGGTACATTTTGGTGGAATACCTCTGAAAACAGTACTTAATAGTTGACCCTTTTATGTGTAGCCATGTTGTTGGACAACATAAAATACATGTATAGAATAATAATAATTTTCTAATTTTGGCAGAGTTGAAAAATGATTTGAGATATTAGCTGCATATTTACAATATTGATTCTCATTAGAAAACAGTAAAGTGCTTCGCTATTTGAATGTCATCATTGATCATCGTCTCCATCTCAAGAAATTTGCATCACTGGATCTCACTGGGTACTGTGATTTAAATTATGCTGTCTAATTACTCTACTTTATTGTAAAAATTAACATACCCTAGTACCAAAAGATTTCTCACTGTGAAAAATATAGAAGAGAGCCATTCTAAGCGGTCTTTATTTTTGCATATGCACAGAAACAATAACTTTATTATAATGATAATCAATTTTATAAACCTCGTGAAAAGAGTTGATAAACAACTAAACTAATACTGCGACTAATTTTACCATCATGTGATGGCCTTGCTGAACTAAACCACCACAAGACTGAAAAGCATTGAGCACCATATAAGAACTAAAATTTTTACATCACATGTTAATATCGAATTCACCAACAATTTACCAGGAACGACAAAAAGCAATGAAAATTAAAATATGACATACCTAAAAATATAACAAAACGAAGATGAATAAATAGACAAAGTTTGAACAAGGAAGAGAAATCAAACAATGAAGGTGTTGTTTGATGGAGTTTAAACTTAGCTTCATGAAGTTATCACCCAAACAACATTGTGACTGACAGTGCTCCCAAACCAGCCAATACCAGCGACCCCACAACTCTGTTTTGAGCAGCAGAGTAATAGTATGCATATGCATCCCCTGGCACACCGGTTACATATACGAACCTTGGCGGCGGCGGTGTTGGTGGTGGTCGTGATGGTGGCGGTGGTGGTGGCCGTGATGGCGGTGGTGGTGAGGGTGGAGGCGGCGATTCATCACAAATCTGTGGGGTTGGAGAGGAAATGTCTGGGAGTAGTAGTGGGGGGGGTGATGGTGGAGGTGGAGGAGGTGGTGATAGAAATTGCTCATCACAGGGGCTTCCACAAGGACATGATCCACACTTGATTTCAGTGTGTGTTGGCTGTGAAACCAGTGATTGGTCTAATTTGGTAGAAGATGTGTTGGCATCAACCGGAGATGAAATCGTAATGCAGAAAAGAAGCATCACTATTGTAAGTTTTTGAGGACTCCAACTCTTTGTTGGAGACACCATTGTGTGAGTAGGTACTTGGAATTTGATTCCTTTTGAGGTAAGGTATATAAATAAGAGCTTGTGTGCGAAGTAGGCTGAGATGCTCTTGGCTCGCTTACGTTTATTGCACGTATAATATGCCAAAGCAAAGGTCACCTATTTGGTAACCATGGCCATTTTTTAATAAGTACGTGGAAACTTGATCTTATTAGTTCACTTGGGGATGTTTATGTAATTTTTTTTTAGTAACTTGTAAGTGGTTGTAACTTATACCTGTGTGTGAGAGCAATAAGAATGTCAATCTTGTGAGTTTGTTTGTGGTGAGTTTAGTGAGAAACCTGAGGTTCAGACATAGACGGGCTAATTTGGTGGGATTTGCTATAATGATCTTATAATTGTGTAATCATGGATGATCCTAAAAAAGTGGAAGAAATTGTATAACTAAAATTTATTGTAAGTATATTCTTATCTTTTGCATGAAGTATATGGTGACAAGACATTAATTACTAGGCAAAGCTCTCTCCCTAATTCTCTCTGCCCCCACCAACTTATGTGTCTAATTGTTTTAGTTTCCTGAGCATTGAACAATCTAACAAAGGAAAATAAATAAATAATAAATTATGGCGGTAATATAGAATTATATTAGCTATTGTACTCGTCAATATCCGTTTTCCTAAATGTGGCAGAGAAAGTAAACACAAATGAATTACAATGCTTAATTGTTTCAAAGATAATTTTTACACAAAATTTCAAGTGGGTTTGTTTTAGTTGGGTAACAAGTCCAAATCATTCTTTATTAATTCTGCTCCTCGTTTTGCATCAGTAAACAATAGAACAGAATGCCTGTTTCACTTTACATAAAGTGTAAAGCTGGCATTATTCCTCCCCATACGTGAACAATTATTGGCATCTTCATTTAATGTAGCTTGCACTTAACATATTAGTATCTCGTTATTCAGCAGAAGCGGAATTACACTAGCCTTTAGCAGATTTTGAATAATTTATTTAAAGACAGTTTCTATTCGCTCGTGTAAAATTCAAGTTTTACCGTCTTTAAAAGCCAAATTTTAACGCATTGTAGTAAAAGATTGTTTTTGGATAAGAAATTAAGAATGGAATCAGATGTTCTGGAAGTGGATTAAGAAAGTGCACATCCAACCTGACGCAAGAACATTGCCTTTTCTCTTGAAAATTCTTAGCCACCTCGTAGTTGTATGTATTTGCATCCGATGCATCTAGAGACAAATTTAAAAATGCATCTAGATGAACAGAAAAGCATAAGTTTTTTAATAATGTTACTTTTACATCATTTCTTTCTTTCTTTTTTATCTCTTTTTCTGTACAAATTATTATAAAAAATAATATAAAAATAGCCTTGCTCAAAAAAATTTAAAAATCATAGACAGCAAAGGTGCGATGGGAAATATGAAAATAGAAATTGACTAGTTCGGTGTAATATTTTTTTTTTTTTTTGTATATAAGTTTGTGCTTGGTTCTAAAATCTTGTAAGTACCTAATGTTTCAGTTTTTTCTTCATTAAATTAATTTGTAGGCATTTGTGATTTTAGAGATAAGAAATACAAATACCCTCCACTGCTATAAGAAATAGGAAAATAGACAACTAATCTTCCTGTCTGAGACCCATTCCATACTAAATTGGAGTTAAGAAAATGTCAAATAAACTGAACAAACACATGCCTTATGTTTGCAAGTAAATTTAGATCACTTTAAGAAAAATCCTAAAATAGCTTGACCAATTTCCTCCTCTAGTAGTGGCATGGATTACTAGAGTATGCCTCAAGGCTTCCAACATTTAGTTTGTTATTGTTGTGCTTGCTTTGTATAACTTAAGATTTTGGAAGTAATCTAATTAGGAGTGTGTGATCTACATAAGAAATGATTTTCCAGGATATACATGTTCTCTCAACAATTATCATTTAACAGTATAAGTGATATATTACTAGCAAGGTCATTGTAACATACTGGGCTAGCAATTTTGAGAGCAGGCAATCACTTGTTCTTTTAAAGGTAGGAAAGGAAAAGTGCTTCTCTTACATTGTTCAGATACAAATCAATTGACATAGATGGTACATTTTGAAAGATTTATTGTCTTTTGAGTTCCTATATGAAATAAAGAGATTGTTAACGCTATATTGACACACGGTATTGTTGAAAAACCATGGCACAGCAATATTGAAGCACACTTATGAAAACACATATATAACTAAAGAGATAAGTTTTAAGTTGCCCAAAGACCAGTCCAATGTTCCAAAAGCTTGTGAGTCTTCAGCACATGAGAGGATGTTGATATTTGTTGATTGCTATAACAATGGAAATCGCTAAGACTTTATTGCTATAACAATGGCGTTATGCATCCAAGTAACTACAATAAAATTGTAAAGGAATCACAATACAATTGAATACTGTTGTATTCCATTTTTTAAAAAGAAAAAAAAAGACAAAAATTCATATATCAATATTTTATTCTAACTTCTAAGTGTGGGTGTGACCGTAGGGGATGTTAAGAATATCAAATCTTAAAATAAATAAAAAAATTATATTTTAATCCAAAGAAATTAAACTCAAATATTAAAAGATTTATAAAAAAATTTGCACGTTACTTAACTAAGCTAGATTTGTTGGTAATGAATGAAAAACTATGTTCTTTTATAAATAAAAAATATATCAATAATTAGAATAATTATAAAATTCATTTTTATATTTAGTATAAATATATAACAATTTTATGTCACAATGGTCGGAATCTGCATTGCAACCATCACAATACCCACAACCACAATCATAAACACAATTTACAACCATGCTTGGAGCATAAATTTTCATGAGATTTGCACACAAAAATTGAGCTCCAAATATTTAAGATGTGAACTTTTTATCTAGATTGTTGCATACCCAAAAAAATTCAAGAATTATATTTTTTTAAAAAGATTAAACAAATTATAATTTTTTTAATGATTAAAAAAAATTTGTTTAAACATATGAAATTTCACTCTAAAATCATTTCAATTAATATCATTTTTATTTCTTTTCTCTTTAATTCTTTAGAAATCAACTTAAATAGTATGAGAAACAATTAGTTAATCTCTAATTGATTAAATAGTATAAGAAAAAATTACATTTAGCTAACCTCAAATTAAATATTTGCATTAAATTTTAAATCTTGGCATACCATATCAAAATAAAAAAAATCACCTTATATATTATTTGTAAGTATTTTGTCATATTTTCAATCCATAATTTTTTATTTAGTCATTATTTCTGTTCTTTAATATATTAAATACTTTGTACACTTTATGAGAAACAAATCCATTTTTTTATGCATATTAGCCAAATTCATTACAAATTTGTAGTTACTTACAAAAAAAGGTAAAAAAAAAAAAATATGATTTAAAATAAGCAATGTTTGGGAACACAGTGAAACCCCTATGCAGTCTACAGAGAAGGATGTATTGGACTGAAGGACTTTAAATTATCGGGCTATTGCTTACGTGTCACCTTCAAGGACAAAGTTGTATATTGATTAATTTGTTTTTTTTAAAGGTGAGATAATATGTTTTAAAAAATAAAATATATTTATAATAACTTATTAGAAAATAATATAATATTATCCTCTTTGATTTTCTTAATTACATAAGAAAATAGATTTTGAATTTATGATATAATATATTAGAAAAAGTATTAAGAGCATGTCGTTGAATAATAATGATGCTGATAATTTAAATAAATCAATCCAGTAGTTATAAAAAAATTTGTGTCTTCCTTATTGTGCAAGAGTTACATTATACTCCAACTAATGGGAGTTGAACAAGACGAAACCATTTAATCATATAAATCTCTTTTAATATTTTATTTATTTATAAAATATCTTGTTTAAGAGAAAACAAGATGTTTGCTCTATGGACCACATAAGTATTGATAGACATAAACATGGGTCGAGGAAAATGTTTTATTAATTAAATAAAATCTAATTATGTATTTATTAAACTTTATTTTATCAAATGACTCCATAAAAAAAAGACATATATAAAAATTATATTAATCATTATTGAAATCAAAATATTTATAAAATAATTAATTAAAACATGATTACATTAAACATAAATGAATTTTAGAATAAGATTAAATATATTTTTAATTTTTTTATACATACAACAAAATTTCATTTTAATCCTTCCCTTTTGTCACTTTTGATCTTTACTAATGTGTGGGGGATGGTATATAGCGTGATATATTTAAATGTATGATACGTATATTAAGCAGTGATAGAGGTTATTTTAAAGAAATTTAAATTTTATAAAAATAAAAAATAATAAAAGAATATTATGGAACTAAAATCAAGTTTAACAAATTTATAAGAATTAAAGAAATATTTTACCCTTTACAACATTACCTACAAAAAATTATATATAAATGTTCCACTAACAATTAGTAAATTGATAACAATACACAACTTAAAAAGAATGATTAATAATACACAAAATATAAGTTTAGTATTTTTTCAATATATTTTTTACTTTAAAAAAGTATTCGATAAGAGAATTTATAAAAAAATTTAGGTTAGAAATGTTAAATTCTTACATTTAGTATGTATATTTTAAAAATTATTTTGGAGAATTTAATATTCTCATGAATTATTTTTTAAT
>JAMLFT010007523.1:0-14704 GCA_026544285.1 Pachyrhizus erosus | reverse complement strand
CTAAAATTTTGTGATTGAATAATAATATAAATCTATTTTATATTATTAATATATAATTTATTTTCTCAAAAAATATAAAAAAAATTGAAAAATAAAAAATAAAATAAGGCCAATGTTTGAAACACTGATCTACTTCAACATCTCTCACCCTCGTACAAGTTGCAACATTTTCACCCCTGTTGTATGCACTGAGAATCTTCTCATTCGTTACATTTTCTTTAGAAAAGAACAATATAAGAACAACATAAAACCTTGCAAAGTACACACATTATCCAATCTGCAACACTGTTGAAATTTGAAAACAATGTGCTTCATAAATCCTAACCCGGCAACTCTATACATAATTCAATAAAAGTAATAATAGTTGCACACACTTTACTCGCATACTCCTCAAAATACTGCTCTCCTTGTCAATAAACAAGACCACTGCAACTTGTTGTACATGATCTAGATTCCACACATATTCACATAATATGTGTAACTCATTTGCCAATTGATAAATCTAACAAGTCATCTTCTGCTAAAAATTCGAAGAGCCAACAGTTAGGTATTAAAGACCCTATACAACTAAAACCTTTATTTTTTGTTTTTCCTCTTTCCCTCTCTATTGTCCACCCATTTTCATCTTCAGTTAATTGTGCAGTCAACAAGAAAATTCCAAAGTCTTTGTTGTTGTAGTAACAAGGCTATATAATACTCCACACACTATAACTCTGTTTTCAACCGCCCTGTTCAATGTAACAATAAATTACAAGGAATCAGTCACTTGATATTGATTTTGCAAACAACCAAAATTAAAATAAGATTCTGTCTATTATTACCATTGGGTCCCAAGTTGTCAAGTGTTGTATTAGAATCGTATCCAATTCCGTAGAAGCTTTGGAACTCATGGTCCAAAACATTCTGTATGCAAATGTATCAGTATATTTCTTAATTGAGAGCTAGAGAGTATTAAAGTAAATAGTATGCATTGACGCTGTAAATGATTTTTACATTCTTAACCAAATACAAATTGTCCTATATGATTAGATTGATGACTTTTATAAGAACTCTTAAAAATTATACCAACAATGATTTCCTATTGGTCTTCGGTGCTAAATTTTTTATACTGAATATGCATAGAAATTAAACTCATTCGGGTAACATGTTCAAAGATCTTTACTCTTTATACCTGGGGCAAAGGAGGGAATTGTGACGAAGTACTAGGCATGCCAGCCAATGTTCCATGGAAATTTCCATTGGGGAATGTGTGAGAGGAATTGATACCAGGACCATATGCACTGATTCCATGACCTAAGCGTGATTGGAGAATCTAATTGCAGAGAAATCAATTCATTTTAATTTAACGTGTTAACAAATAGTAAATGGACCAAAGAGATTAAGACCTTCACTTACGTCCTTGGATAGGATCCTGTCTACGTCAAAGTTCAGTTCTGGGTTCACTGTGGCAAGTTTCATGGACAAAAACTGCAAAATATCTCTTTGATAAGTTGACTGGTCACACAATCATAATAATGGAACAGACAAGAAAAATTGTGTTATTGAGTTATCATAAAATATCTCTTAACATGCACTATTCAGTTTTAAATGGTAAATTGAAAGCAAAGCATAAAAGATGGCACTACTTTCATACCTCAACCTGTTGCTGAAGTGATTGCACGTAGTTTATTATCTCATCAAGCATTACAGCCTTGCCAGTTATCTAAGAGACACCAAAGACATCATCATAGTTTAACCAAAGAGAAAATAGTATGCAGAGACATCATCATAGTTTCATGAGAAACTGTTTAACACAACCATGATGTGGAAATCACCTTGTTGCATCCTGGAACAAGTTCTTGAAGCAACCTCATTCGTTCACTAATCTTTTCTCTTCTCACCTGCAAGCAAAAAGTTCTATCATTAGATATACAATAAAGAAAAGGTTTCTAACTTTCTCATAACAAATATTGTGATGAGATAAGGATGGTACTCTTTCTGCAAGGCTGTGGCTATTTGTGGCTTGACCTCTTCTAGCTCTCACGTGAATGAAATTTTCTTTGGGAGCTTCTCCACTTTGAGAATTGTTGTCTTTAGGTTGCTTCACTGATTGCTTACCACGCACATCTGCACCATTATTCTGCTCCACTTTTGGTTTCTTTTCATGTTCTTTTGGACCATCAGAGGCCTTCCCAGGAGAATCTTTCACAGCATCACCCTCAGCATTCTAATCCAACCTCAAAAGCATTTCATTCATTAGCTCTCAAAACCACATAAAACAACCTCAATGAAACATTATTCTGAGTCCTAAATGAGATTGGATATAAAACTTAAATACAACTGCTTAGATGTTCTTCCCCAATCAGAATTAGAGTTTCATTTCCATAATGTAAATCTTTATTTTACATATTACTGAGATGAAACTCTAATTTTGATTGGAAAACAGCACCAATAGCATCTAAGTTTTGTGTTTAGATTTATTACATCCAGCTCAACAAACCTTATTTGGACTGAAGGTAGAATTATGATCAAGCCCTCTCTTTCTTCTATTCCCACTAGGTGCAGATCCTGGTGCTTCCTCTTCAGGAATTGAGTCCTCGATCTGAGATTGTTCACCATTAATTGGAGCCTCCTTGATCGGGTTATAATGTGGTGGATACCCTGTGTTAGCCATATCACCGGACCCAGGTTGGCGAAAAGAGCCCGCACCAACCATTTCTGAGAATCCCCCACTTGCATAGGAATGAACCTTGGGGACCATGCCCCCAAGATTTGAGTCAGACATGTATTGAACAAGGTGGGATGTGTTGCTCATTCCCTGGTTTTCCAAAACAAGAGGGTAAGATGAGTTGGCATTGGCAAACTCACTATGAGAAATCATTGAAGAGCCTCCAAAAGTTTGAGCCTGACTCAAGGAAACGAGTGGATCCCAAGCGGAAGAAGCAAGAAAAGGGTTAGCTACATCTGAAGGCTTGGCCATAGACACAGAACTAATAGCCATTTCTGAAACATTAACATTTGCACCACTGAGACCAGAAGATGGACAAGTCAGAATGCTCTCATTTCCATGTTGAAACCCCATGGCATTTTCCTGACCCCCCATCTGAACTAACTCAATAGTCCCTAAACAGTTACAGATGAGAAAGTAAACTATTTATATATACACACACAACACAACACACCAATCAATCAAACTCAACAGTTTGATCACATCAAGGCTGCATCTAGAAATAAACAATTGTATATGATTAAAGGGTAAAGTGAATTTTGACTAAGTTGGCTCTAGAGATATCTTGCAGGACTAAACAAGGAACAAATAACTTGGCAGCTTTATAGGACTGAGAGGAAGTTAAAGTAAAAGAAAACCCTCATTGTAGCCTTAGATAAATGAAAAACAAAAGAAAAGGTAAATGGAATATAATCTTCTGGTCAGTTACCAGCTTGGTTTTTTACCTGTCCTTCAAAAACCCTAAGATCAAGTCTACTGCTTCAATGCTCAGTAAAAGGGGAAAAAATGCTTCCCCTCAGACAAGAAAGTGCACCTTTCAGTCTTCAGAGCATAAAGCGGACATAGACAGTGAGATTAGCTAACAGCTCATCAAACTACAAGTAAAGCAGATTCCCTTTTCTCCTTTGTCCACAAAACAACATCTAAAATCCCCATTCCAACAAAACATTGATGTTAAGCAAGATTAGCATTGTCACTAGAAGAGCTATTTGTTGTAGTCTTGCTTGGTTGGAAGTGGAAAACACACTTCTAATTAGGAAGCTCCAACAATGAGTATCTTTTTATTTCTTTGATTTAAAAGATAGGACAGGAAGGGTTGTTGAAACTCTTGCAATTAAATTCTGGGATGGGAATCCAAGAACAAGGCACGACCAAGGGCATCGAATTCTACTCAAATCCTGCGATGACTGAAAGAGACAGAATTTAGCAGAGTTCCCTTTACTGGGTTGTCTCTGACGGGAGCATCAAATGCTAGCCAAACCGATTTCACCAATTGGGTACTAAGCATAAACATCAAAATGTAGCATAAATATCTAACTTTAATAGATCACAACACAACAACACCAGCAGCTACTACTACTATTACCAAGCTAGAAAGAGAAAGACACATAGAAGAGAGAGTGTGTGAGTGAGAGAGAGAGAGTCTTCGCTTTGTGTACCTGCCCAAGCTATGAGGTGACATGTATCATTTTAAAAGACACACTAACTACTGCCAACTGCTCCTGTTGGTAAATTATTGCAGAAGCACAACCTAATCACTCTCTTCTCTTCCCACACTTGTAATGATTTCCAGGTTCAGTTTAAACTAAATTAATAATCATTTTAATTAATCAATATTCTCATACCACATTTTTTTTTTTATGACAAACAATCTTATTTGAACGAAGATAGGATTATTATTGACAATAAAATTAATAGATTATACACGTACACACCTAATATTTGAAATTATTAATTAAATTAAAATAAATTTATATTAATAAATTCATGTATTTAGTGATTATTAATCAATATTATTCACGATACCACATTTATCTTTTATGAAAAATAATCTTTGTTAGATCGAATAAAATCACTACTAATCATGAAATTTATACACACACATATTTAAAACTTGAAATTTCAGATTAAATTGAGATAACTCTGGAGCAATTGATTCAGGAATTCGATGCTCATAAATTAATAATTTAAGTACAATTCTCCTTTTGTTGAGGGCGTGTGAGATTTGTTTACAAAGTGTGAATAGATAGAGTTGGAGAGGTTCTTCTCTTGAAGGCCAAGCTTGCCCCCTATGTATTCATTAACAAACATACTTCTTTAGTATTTTTATTCATTTCTCTTTTTTTTACTGACACATTTGCCAACTGTTCTAAGTAACATAACATATATCTTATGTATGCTTCTCTCTTTCTCTCTCTCTTTGCTGTTACACACTCATTTTACTCAGTGCCAACTAACCTCTTTCATTTCTTTTTAGAATCCTCAATTATATGCACCTAACCTCCATCATCCTCCATCTACCTGAGGCACTTCATAGTGGTTTCCAAAGTGTGGACCCCGCCAAATCTTCCTTCTAAACCATTCAACCTGCGTGCGGGTGGACCACAGGGGGGACACGTGTAGGGACCTGATTGAGAGGGTGAGAGAGTAGGGTGTGGAGGCAGTGCAGCCTATGATATCTCATGTGTCTACTTTAAGAAAGACCATTTATTTAAGTAATAATGTAATAAAAATGGTGAAGCAGAAAGCTTTTATTTATTTTTATTATTTTTTGTATTTTTAACTTAGGGGGGTGAGGAACATAGGGAATAATGGAATCTAATCATCAATTTTACCTTATTGTCCTGCTGCTACGTTTTCCAGCTGGAGCCTGTGAAGCCTTGTCCTTCCACCAATCCAGTCAAACCAAAATTATCTAGTCAACTGTTGGCATCGTTGTGATCTTGCTGGAAAACCCTCCAAAAAATAATACTAAAATTAAATAAAATTCCGAAATCAACGGCTTATTTTCTCGATAGTCATGATCAGATCAAGAATGAGACGCCGCATACTGTCAAATAAAATGATATAATTGCCTATACCTGAAAGTGTTTTTTCTTTCTTTCTTTATAATTCGTTTTGGCTATAGGAATATAGGATTGATATGAAACTGGTTGCGATTTAAAGAGTGTGATCCATGGTCACGGAGTCAGAATATTTATTTAAGATGCAAAACTAAAAAACACACGACTTGTAATTACAGGATTTTTTCGGTAAAATAAGAAAATAAAAAAATAATTACGACGACATAATCTATGCAACAAATTTGAATATGAACATGAGTAAAAAGAAAAAAGCACTTACAAATTATACTAGAGTAATGTAACTACCACAAATATTTTATTTTTCTAATAACAAGGAGAAATATATGAAGAAAAGGAAAAATTAAAATAAGATAAATGACATGGTAGAAAAATAAATAACAGCATACCCATTTGATCACATTTATTTATGGTTTTACATAAGACAAATTATTTTATGAAATAGACTCATATAGGCCATGACCATGAATAAACCCTTTAACATACTTAGAAACAAATAACAAGATCATGAACAGTACATTACTTGAATTTGCAAGGTGTGAAGGAGAGGGATGCCACAAAATTATTTTATATAGCAGTATAAAAGATTTGAATAAATGTTGGAGTGACCATGGCAAGAATGGGTAATCCCATTCCCTCCACCGCTCATGGACCTACTTGAAATATGGCACATGCATATTAAAATGTACGTACACCCATCTAATTGAACCAATAAAGGATTGATTGACATTTACACATCTCAGTACACTAATTATAAAAATATCTTGGATATCCATCTTGCACCTTAGGTTATAACTTCTTCTAATTATTAGTTTTTAGTTACATCAGAGTTTTCATCAACTTAATGATGCAACTCCAATGTCCCTACTATTAATTTTCTCTTAACCAAGTAAGCCGGCAATTAGTTTTTAATCTATGACTATAATTGGAGGATAGTCCGAATCCTAAGGTATAAAGTGTACTTTATATACGTTAAATTAAAGAACAAAATTAGCTATTCAAAATGAAAAACTTAGTGAGTGCTCGAACTAAATTGTGAATACATTAATCAAATAATTATGAATTTTACACTTTTTGTGTAATATACATATATATATATATATATATATATATATATATATATATATATATTGTCTACATTCCCATGTCTATTATTTTATGCATGATCGTACATAGCTAGCAAGATTGTGATCTTCATTTCACCTATAAACAGCTACTTATAAGTAAGTTTTTTTTTTTCAAGAGACAAGTGATGTTTCTTAATAGTAACCAATCACACATTATTTATGTTTGTATAGGCTGTACCAGTAAATTTAATATATTTATATTCATATTTATATTTATATTTATATTTAACAAAGAAAATCTGCTTATGGTAGACTGAATCCTACAACAGTACGTACAAAATTCATAATGTATGATCTTCATTCAACTTACCAAAATTAAATATGCAGGCCATTTTATTACGACCGTTCATTTAATAATCTCCTTTTCAGAGTTGGACAATTAGTTGCTTGGAAAATGACTCCAATAAAATTAGACACAATCAAATAGAGAGAGAAGAAAGACATACAAGTGATGTTGTTAGTAAATATAATTTAAAGTTATGCTGTTAATCATATTTTTATAGCATTATTTAATTATATGTTATTATACTAAATCAATTGTAAGTACTAGATGAACAGAAGTGATGGATACTTGTAAGTACTTCGTAGCTTAAGTATGTTTTAGGTTTATCATATAATAATAGCACAATTCAAAAAGTTCTTCCCTATTTTATAATTCTCGAATGAGTGGAGTAGGTTAGTTATGAAGTGTGATCGGCTCACTTGTCATCAAGCAAGTTCGTATCTATCATTAGTGAAGGAGTGTGGCCTTTATACTACTTGCAGATGGTGCTTGGAGATTTGATAAGAGATATACGCGAAGTAAGGAAAGGGTTGGCATGATCAACCTTACTAGGTTGGTCTAAAATAACTATTCCCAGGTCAATAACAGTTCATGTTGAAACGAGGTATCGACCTTGGGTTGTCTTTTGTTTATTTTTCTTTTTACTACTTTTAGTCGATTCATAAGATTTTCTAAGTATGATTCCAATTTTCTTGGGTAATAATAAGGAATGTTGGAGGTATTATTTATCATTGTTCTGTAGTGTTCTAGTCAAATATTCATGCAAATTTTCAAGCGTGGGGGTTGGATAAAGCATATGTGCACTTAGAGTTATAACTCAACCACATTTTGGGAAGTCTTCCAAGTGTGGAACGTCAATGCAGCAAGTTTTAACTAGGTGACATGACTCTTTTCTTGATATGTTAACCCTTTGGTTTATTAAAAGTTTTTTGTGCTAATACCTTGGTGCCTTGCCTTTTACATAAATGCATTTAGCTTGTTTCATTTTCATCAAGAAAATTGGAGGCGAGAGTTAAGAAGCTAGACATGGTTAGTTGGCATCTTTACATTAACATTATAACATCCTTGATAATCGACGTATTGATAGCTTATACTCTACGACATTTCATACAGTGACACTTCACTCAATTTTCTTATTGGTTAGAACCCTCTACAAGTAGTCCTTTTTGAAACATCATCAACTAGTTATGATATTACCACTTGTAATGTCTGACTGTTTTTCAGAATCAGTGATTGACTCCAAAAACCAACATAAGACTTTTCAATGTATTTTGTCCTCACTCACACGCTTCTTAAGAAACTTCCCAAAAGGTCACCTATCACATAATTGTTCCAAGCCAAGTATGCTTAATTGTGAAATTCTTAAGTGATGAGTTACTAAAAATTAGATGCACCTTGTTAGTATAAGTAGTACTAATTAATCCATTGAAGTTACCTTCAATTGTACATTCACACACTTACACAATCTTTGGATTTCTGTCGAGTGTGTATTTGTTTCATTCATGTATCTCTCCTGCTAAAAGCTTGTTAGGAACCACTCCTTGTTCGTACCTCATTTCTTTTATACTAATGATCACTGTTTACCCTTGTCATCGCCTTGGGATGCAACGAGCATTAGTTACTAGGAACATCAAGGAGGAAGTTTTAGGTTGTCTTGAGATTATGGGGTGCATTGGAGTTTATAGTTTAAAGACTAAAGAATAAAAAATAAGGACAAAGTTTGGAAGTTAATTATGGGGTGAAATAGGAAATCTTAATTCTGGTCTAAGCATTGATCCCATAAGATATGTGGGTACATAACAAACAACAATGTCCATGTGTTACAATTCCAAAGGCTATCAAGTTGAGACAAATGTATAATCTCAAAAGTCATTTTGCTAGTCTATTGATACAAACAAATAATGGGATAACAAAGTTTATGGGGGTGAAATTCTTGCAATTGCTAGAGTTTGATGGATATAATGTTTAAAGTATGACTTTATTGGTTGATAGGTGATGTTGGGAGGTATTTTATAGGAATCCAATGTTTAGTAGGGGAATACGTCTTTGTATTGAGAATAAACATTCTATTACAACTTGTGTTTGCACTCCTTGTACTTTAACAAGTTTTTTATTTAATGAAATCATTTGTTTATCTAAGAAAACAATGCTTTGTTGTAAAATTATATGTTCAAAAGCTAAAACTCAATTCAAAATCTCAATTATGATAGTATAAAAATTAAAGTAAAAGTAAAGTGTAAACTAATACTACACAGAGGATTTTTATACCAATTCACCTTTAAATCACTTAGGATACATTAGGTTCCTATCTCAATAGCTATTTTTTATTGTAATCACTCTTAAATTACAAAGGTATTCTTTCTCATAAGTTTTCACAAGCTTCTCAACATTAGTATTATTCCCTAATAAGGTTGAGAAAAATCTAGGACCTACTTAAACTTGTATTATCCAAAAAAAAAAATTGACTTATAGGTTGGTTCAAATGGTTAGACATGTTAAATGGGTGTAAAAATAACTTAAATCAATTTGAAAAAATTTCTCCTTTTGATTACCAAACTAGTTGAATTAGATAAAGTGGAAAATTTCCATTCAAAATTTGAAATTCAACTTAGTGTAACTCTTTAGTGAATTTGAAAAGATTGAAAAGATAAACCTAATCACTTAGTTGCCATAACAAATGTAAGTCATGTCACCTTAAATAGTTATCCTTGTTTAGCCTAGGTATAAAAAATATTAAAGCGTAATGTCATAACTTATGATATAATACATTAACACTCAAATAATGCCTATATAATATTCTTAGACACTTTACACTGCGTATTTTCTTTCATTTAAGTTAAAAATACTTTTGATTATATTTTAGTTTAGTGTACCCATTAATTGAAAATCAATTTTGGTCGGTCTAAAATTTAAATTTAAAGGAGTACAAGATAAAACAATATGCTAATGGTAAAGTGAAAATACCCTCCTTCACTTTCCCTATTAGTTGTAGCACATTTTTCTCTTATATGAAAATTTGCAAACCATATTGTTCTAAGAAGGTCACACAATGATAGGAAACAATTTGAGTTCTACCATCCTTAACTATGTCATGATGGATTACTTTTCTTCCAATGTATGTATTGTCCTCGAATACTCACTCATTGTTGACTTTAGAAATGACACCAATTTGAACATTGAAGCATCTTGTGTTGAAACAAATTCTTGCCTTTTCCTATTAGGTGCAATTTAAAATTTGAGAAAAGGAAGGACTGGATTAACGGAAAAGAGAACCAATAACTCATGCTCAAAAGTGATCAAAAGGAAAAATAGCCAACTACTTGAATAATCATAATCAAAATAAATTATGTTGATGTTTTGAGTAGAAACAAAGTCTTGCTATGTTTCACAAGGTTCAAAATTCGAGAAAGGAAAAGATTGAATTAATCATAAGGATTCATGACAATCAATTGCTTGTGTGCCGAATTGATATCAATCGAAAAAAGTCAATTACTCATATTTTGAATTCATATAGCAACTTAAGAATACTATTAAGGATTGTGTGAAAATAATGGAAAGTACATGTGAATATTTTAATGATGTGGTAAGATTTGATTGGCAAGGCATATAATGAAAAAATTAAGAGATATGTGATTTATGTCCAATATGATGATGATTATCATACTAAGATAATAAGTTGGTATGCATCAATCACAAAAGCTCTTTCTCTTTGTTAAATTATGATTGTATTTTTTTTAGTCTATTTTTTATAAAAACAAATAACTTTTAAAAAATTTAAATAATCTAAAATAAATTAGTCCAAATACATATTAAATATTAAGTTTGTTCTCATATTGTCATCACATTGTTCAAGTTTTGTCTCTAGAGATTATAAATATACTCTTATTTTAATTGTAGAAATTAAATGAAAGTTGATAAATATAAGACAAATGTATATATAATTACAAATAGAACAATCCAAATGAGTAGCTAGGCTTAACACGACAAGCCATAACAATAAAATGGGACAAGTTAAGCAAGTTCAATTTTCATATAGGTTACTAATTTGTTGCTAAGGCCTAACCCATTGGGTCCATCAGACTAGACTAAATTGACTCTTTTTTTTTCATTAATTTTTATTTATTTTACATAAAAAATTATCGAATCAATAAGTTTGATAATTTTTTATTGGCCTAGCCTAACACATTTGAGTCATTAAATCAGCTTAAATTAGTCCGATTTCTTTTAGATCACCAATTAAAAAGTCTAGTCTAACTCATTAGATTATCATATCAATATAATCAAATTTATTTTAAAACCTCTAATTAAACTTTGTTTAGTGTTAACAAACATTATCTTACATCTCTCTCATTAATATAATATGATAGGATTAAAAAAGTGTAAAAAAAAACTTTAATACAATTAACAAATCAAACGATAAAACTATACATATATAAAATAATGAATATATATGAAGATGTGTGAGTTGAGAGTAGTATTATAATTGACTAATGGATTGGGGGAGAGAACAATAAAAGGAAAGCAGCTATCACGCATGCGTAGGCATTCAACTTCGGGTGCAACTCATCTTCTATGGTCCACAAAGTGTGGTCCTGCCTAATTAGCAATGATGGGTTTATGCCTAATTAAGAGAAATATCTATTTTTAAGATTTGCTCTTCTCTTCTTAATTGTGCTTCCTAAATCCTAATTATTGCTCACCCTATTCTCTCAACATAATGAAATCACTTTGTTGGGACTTTACTTTCCCAAGTTAACTATATACAGTCACTTAAACATTCCTATGTCTAAGTGCAAAGCTTACTCGGATCCAGTATATAATTTTTTCTTTGCAATCATTAAAATCGAATGCGACTAAGGTAGTAGAGTGTGTGCATTTATCTATTTTTGTATGAGTGAAAGAAATAAATTAGGCAATACAATTATATATTATAACTATGATTAAAAGTTTTTTTTAATTAAAACGATATGATCACTTAAAGTTTTACGATATTTATTTTATTTAATAATTATTTATAGACTATTTTTTTTTTCAATGCAGGAGTATGTTACTGGAGAAATTTTTATTTAAGCATATTATATCTATAAAATTTTATCCAATTTAAAGTTTAGCTAAACTTAATCAATAAATTTCATTTAAAAATAAATGTTAACTATAAGATGACACGTTTTTTAATTTTATCTAAATTTTTGCATGCATAATTATTAAGATTATATCACATAATTTAACACTCCCGGTTATTAAACTTTTGAATAACCCTTACATTAGTTTTAGATTTTCAATTACTTTAATTTTTAATTATTTAAAATTTATTATGTACCTTCTAATTTTGTAAAGTCTTATTTACTTTTAGTTTTTTAATGTAAGCAAAAATTTAAGTGAAAAATAGTTAAATAAATATTGTTAAAAGGAACTTATTAATGTAGATCTACTGATTTTTTAGAAAGAGAATATTAATAAATTATAACTATAATTATTTTAAAATATATCTTACAAACATATATAATTAAGTGTATATTAAAAAACTATATTTATATTTTCTTTTAGAAAGACTGTTTTAATAAGTTATAATTTCAATTTTCTAAAATATACTTAATAAACTCCTTCTAACAAACAAGGATTTACACATTAGTAAATCTCTTTATAAATGTATGGTTTAATGAAAATTAAATATTTAATAAATAAAGTGATTCACATTCACAGTCTTAGGACATATTTAGTTAGTTATTAAAAAAGTATTTTTAAATGTTAAATATATTTTTTAAAAAATAAATTTAATATTCTTAAAAGTACGTTTATATATAAATTTTTTAAAAAAATTAAATTTTTTAACAACAATAGTTAAATTATTTTTACAAATTTTAATCCAAAAATACATTAAGAGAACAAAAAGAGATCGAGTTACTCTCAATATTTTAGTAACATGTCCCAATGTTGTTGTTTTTTATTTTTTTGTTACTATTTCCTAGTCTTTTCATGGCAGGACAAGCAGCAGCAAGATTTCTCACTTCTACTTCTAAAGAAGCTTTCCCATCTTTTCTTTTCTTTACATAAAGTTGTGAAATGCCATAACTTACTCACTGCTTTTCCCACTAGACAAGACTTCTCGTGGATATAACCCAAAAATGAATTGGTCCATCAACATAATATAATAGTAATTAACAGTGAATTAGAGAATCTAATGAGAACAAATATAGTACAGCTAAACTCAAATTACACAATAAAGTTGTATCCTTTATGGGTGATATGCGAAGACTCCAATTGGAAATAAAAGATGGAAGAAGGAAGCATGCGAAGAAGGGTTGGTTGGAGAAGATGCAATCATCATCGATCGCGTTTGCTTTTAAATTTAAACTGAAAAGGCTGCTATTATTTATTAAGGAACCCAACCTGATTGATAGCTTGGATGCTTCCTCTCTTGTGCAGCTCAGCAAAGTATCAAACCAACCACTGTTCAGAAATAGCAATCATTTGAAGCCATTGATATTTTCACTTATGTAATCTTAGTTGCACTTATTTGTATTTTTTATTCAACGCATCTTTTTATAGTTTAATGAAATTTATGTCAAAAATGTAACTTTTTATTTCATTTTTAAAATGTTTTTCTTCTGATTTTTTTGAAAAACATAAATAGCTAGCTAATTTATTTTTTATATTTTTTTTATAAAATACTATCTAAATCACTTTATTTTTCTTTTCAAAAATATCATTTAAACAAATTTAGAGATCAAAAACAATTTTTTTATTTTATAAAAGATCAAGAACAATTTTTTTTAATATAGATCAAATATAAAATTTAAATATTTATTAAAAATAAAAAACATTGTTAAATCTTTACTTATTTATGTTAATTTTGATCTTTAAATTTATGTTAATTTTTTTATATAAATTATTATCTAAATTATTTTATTTCTTTTTTTTAAAATGTTACTTAAATAAATTTAGAGATCAATTTTTTTAATAAAAATAAAATATAAAATTTAAATATTTATTAAAAATCAAAAACATTGTTAAATCTTTACTTATTTATGTTAATTTTAGTCTTTAAATCTATGTTAATTTATCGTTTAAGTCATACACTGTATGTAACTTTAAATTAAAATAACAGATTTAAGTTTGGGAAACTTGTTTTGAACTTGATTATTTTAGGAACTAAAATAATAATAAATCATAATTTTAAGGATAACATTAGTCATTTACTTGATTTTTTTTATAAAACCCTTTATAAAATTTATGTCATTATTTAACAATCTTTTAGACAATAAAAAATAATTTTAATAAATTAATTTCTTGTAATCTCTCAAAAGGAGAGGGAAAAAATCACAGCTTAAAGTTGTCTGTTTGCCACTTTCAACAAGGAATAATTATAAATTTCTCTACAACATTTTTGTTATCAATCCTCTTATTTCTTTTATATGGTTAATATTAAATGTATTTATTTTCTAAGATATTAAATGACTTTTTTTTATTTAATCCATTATCTACAAGTAATAGGAAAATTTATAGAAAGATATAAATTACTTTACAAGGATTTACATACAGAAAGGGTATCTAAAAAATCTCATTCTTTAATATTTATCTTTTTCATATAAATTTTTTTTAGGATAAATTATTTTTTGAATAAATTATTGTAATTTAATTTGATAGATAATTTTATTTTTTAATTAGATAGATTTTTAAAATAATAATAATAATAATAATAATAATAATAATAATAATAATAATA
>JAMLFT010007522.1:0-14705 GCA_026544285.1 Pachyrhizus erosus | reverse complement strand
CCTTGAGAGACGACCTAGGAGTCACTTCCTAATATACTGCAGTTAATTGCATTTTATTTGACCCGAGTACGGCCTCGGTCAACAGTTTTGTTCAATTTAATAAAATTATAAAATATATTTAAACTTTAATTTATAAAAGGTAATTATCTTATAATATCTATAGCTACACCAAACTAATCTTAACAAACTTTACGATGGTTAATGAAATTATAAATTTAGAACACTAATGTTTTAAAGTCTTAAAAAAATTTATCATCGAATCTTATCTGTACATGTAAGTCCTAACATTAATGTTTTAAATTCACCACATGATTTTTCATCAAATCTAACGTATGCATGAATTCATGATGAATTCCAACCTTAGTTGACTCAACCAATGACGTGTTTCTGAAAGCAATGACATGAAATTTTACAAATAAATTCTTAAATTTTACAAAATATATAAAATGTTAATTCAATTATGATAATTGTTTTAAACTTTTTAAAAAGAATAAATTGCTTTAAATTATGTCTCCTAAAAGTAAGATAGGTGTCTTTTTTATATATCTACCCCTGATCGTTTCATATGGTTTTTTTCAAATGAATAAAATTATAAAACATATCTAAACTTTTATTCATAAGTAATAATTATCTTATCATATCTAAAGTTACATGAAACAAATTTTAATAAACCTTAAGTTTGTGAATAAAATTATAAACTTAAAACATTAATATTTTAATTTCATAATAAAATTTATCCTCAAATCTTATCAGTGCATCTAAGTCCCAACATTAATGTTTTAAATTGACCATAACATTTGTCATCAAATCTAAACAACGCATGAATTCATGATGAATTTCAACCTCAACGAACTCAAGCAATGCCATGATCCTTAGGCAATGACTTGAAATTTCAAAAATAAATTCTTAAAATAAAAATATATATTATAATAAAATATAAAGATCATGTTAAAAATTATAATTTATTTTTATTTTAACTTATTCTTTTTATTGAAATTATGTATTTATTGATTTAAAATATATAAAATGCTAATTCGATGATAAAAATTATTGAAAACTATTTTAAAAGAATAAATTGATCTAAATTATGTGTCCTAAAAGCTATGTAGCTGTCTTTTTGGTATATTTATTCCTGATCTTGTGATATGATTTTGTTCAATTTAATAAAATTATAGAATATATTTAAAATTAAATTTAAAGTGGTAATTATCTTATAATATCTATTGTTACAACAAACTAAGCTTAGCGAACTTTATGTTTGTTAATAAAATAATAAACCTAAAACATTAATGTTTTAAATACCCAATAAGATTTGTCATAAATCTAAGCATTGCATGAATTCACGATGAATTCTAACCTCAATAGACTCAAGCAATGACATGAAATTTTAAAAAGAAATTCTTAAAATAAAAATATATTTTATTATAAAATATAAAGATTATATTAAAAATATATAATTTATTTTCATTTCATCTTGTCCTTTTCATTTAACTCATGTATTTATTTAGTCAAACTATATAAAATGTTAATTTAATAATAACTATTGTTTTAAACTTTGTTAAAAGAATAAATTGATCTAAATTATGTTTCCTAAAAGTTAAGTAGCTATATTTTTTATATATTTATTGCTGATCTTGGGATATGGTTTTGTTTAATTTAATAAAATTATAGAACATATTTAAACTTTAATATAAAGTGATAATTATCTTATAATATCTATAGTTTTATGAAACTAACCTAACTATCTTTAAGCTTATTAATATAATTATAAACTTAAAACATTAATGATTTAAATTTATAATAAAATTTATCATCAAATCTTGTCAGTACATGTAAGTCAAAACATTAATTTATAAATTCAAAATCAGATTTGTCATCAAATCTAACCGATGCAGGAGTTCACGATGAATTCTAATCTCAACAAACTCAAGCAATGACATGATCCTGAAGCTTGGACATGAAATTTTAACAATAAATTCTTAGAATAAAAATATAAATTATAATAAAATATAAAGATCTTGTAAAAAATATAAAATTTATTTTTATTTCATCTTATCCTTTTGATTGAATTTATGTATTTCTTGAGTTAAAATATATGAAATGTTAATTCAATTATAAGAATTGTTGTAAACTTTTTTAAAAGAATAAATTGGCCTAAATTATGTCTCCTAAAAGATAAGTAGTTGTCTTTTAATATATTTGTCCCTGATCCTATGATTTGATATTGTTCAATTTAATAAAATTATAGAAGATATTTAAACTTTAATTTATAAGAGTTAATTATCTTATAATATCTATTGTTACACTAAACTAAACTTAACAAAGTCTAGGTTTGTTAATAAAATTCTAAACTTCAAACATTAACATTTTAGTTTTATAATAAAATTTATCATCAAATCTTATAAGTGCATGTAAGTTCTAACATTAGTGTTTTAAATTCACAATAACATTTGTCATGAACTCTAATCGGTGCATGAATTCCACATAAATTTCAATCTCTCTAGACTCAATCAATCACATGATCCTTAAGCATTAACATGGAATTTTAAAAATAAAAATATAAATTATAATAAAATTTAAAAATCTTTTAAAAATATATAATTTATTTTTGTTTCATACTTTCCTTTTCATTGAACTTATGTATTTATTGTGTCAAAATTGATAATATTTTAATTTAATGACACCAATTATTGTTAACTTTTCTAAAAGAATAAATTATTCTAAATTATGTCTCATAAAACTCAAGTAGTTGTCTTCTTTATATATTTATCCCTGATCTAGTGATATGATTTTGTTCCAATTAAAGAAAATTATAGGACATATTTAGACTTTAATTTATAAGTGATAATTATCTTATAATATCTATAGTTACACCAAACTAAGCTACCAAACTTTAAGTCTGTTATTAAAATTATAACCTTAAAACATTAAGGTTTTAAATTCATAATAAAATTTATTATCAATTCTTATCAGTGCATGTAAGTCCTAATATTAATGTTCTAAATTCAGAATAAGATTTGTCATCAAATTTAACCAACGCATGGATCCACAATGAATTTCAACGTCAACACACTCAAGCAATGACATGAAATTTTAAAAATAAATTCTTCAAAAAAAATGTATATTATAATAAAATATAAAGATCATTAGAAAATATATAATTTATATTTATTTCATCTTATCCATTTTAGGGAATTTATGTATTTATTGTCAAAATATATAAAATTTTAATTCAATTATAACTACTGTTCTAAACTATATTAAAAGAACAAATTGATTTTAATTAAAAGAACAAATTAATTTAAATTATGTCTCCTAAAAGTCAAGTAGCTGTCTTTTTCATATATTTATCTCTAATTGTTTAATACAGTTTTGTTTAATTTAATAAAATTATAGGACATATTTAAACTTTAATTTATAGGGGGTAATTATCTTATAACATATATAGATACACCAAACTAAGCTTAACAAACTTTAAGTTTGTTAATATAATTATAAACTTAAAACATTAATGTTTTAAATTCATAATAAAATTTATCACCAAATCTTATCAATGCATGTAAGTCCTAACATTAATGTTTTAAGTTCACAATAAGATTTATCATCAAATCTAACCGATCCATGAATTCATAATGAATTACAACCTCAATAGACTCAAGCAATGACATGATCCTAAAGGAATGACATGAAAATTTAATAATGAATTCTTAAAATAGTAATATATACTATAATAAAATATAAAGATCCTTTAAGAAATATTAATTTATTTTTTCATTTTATCCTTTTCATTGAATTTATGTATTTATTGAGTAAAAAATATAAGAATTTAATTCAATGATAACCATTGTTGTAAACTTTTTTAAAAGAATAAATTGATCTAAATTATGTCTCCTAAAACTAATGTAGCAGTCTTCTTGATATATTTATCTCTGATTATGTGATATGACTTTGCTCTAATTAATAAAATTATATAACATATTAAGACTTTAATTTATAAGTGGTAATTATCTTATAATATCTATAGTGACACCAAACTAAGCTTAATAAACTTTAAGTTTTTTAATAAAATTATCAACTTAAAGCATTAAAGTTTTAAATTCATAATAAAATTTATCATCAAATATTATCAGTGCATATAAGTCCTATTATTAATGTTCTAGATTCATAATAACATTTTTCATCAAAGTTAACCAATGCATGGATTCATAATAAATTTCAACCTCAATAAACTCAAGCAATGACATGATCCTAAAGCAATGATATGAAATTTTAGAAATAAATTCTTAAAATAAAAATATATATTATAATAAAATATAAAGATCATATAATAAATATATAATTTATTTTTTTCATCTTATCCTTTTTCTTGAATTTATGTATTTATTTAGTCAAAATATATAAGAATTTAATTCAATGATAACAATTGTTGTAAAATTTTTTATAAGAATAAATTGATCTAAATTATGTCTCCTAAAAGTCAAGTAGTTGTCTTCTTGATATATTTATTCCTGATCGTGTGATATGATTTTTTTTTTTCAAATTATTAAAATTATTGGACATATTTAGACTTTAAGAAATTTGGGTGGGGGAGTTTGAGATAGAACTATTGGCAAATCTACATGGTGTAACTACAAGGGTATTACAAGGTTGGTGGGTCTGAAAGCGAACCGAACATATCCTATAAAGGTATCATCACCTTAGACGCTGTCATAGGTCCATCTCCCTTCTAGGAGAAAAACTGTTAGATGAAAAAGTGGTTGGAATTCATCAGCCATGTTTAATCTAAAAGAGAAGGCGGTGTAGGAATGAATCATCAATTTTGGGATACATATACATAATAGAGGGTGATCTATCTAACATAGTCTCTTGCCTCGTCGTTCATGCCTAATTAGGTGTTCTAATCACTTTAGGCCCTTCGTAGCCTCCAAAACTACCAACTCTATCTATCAGTTCTACTTTTTTTTATAGTGGTATTGATGTCATGTCAAGGTTCTCAATGCATCATTCATTTGTACATCACAATCATTCTAGACTTATCATCATTGTCTGAGCATATGTCAGTTCATCATCTATCCTAGAATTTTGCAGGAATTACTGTCACTAATGGACAGTTAGCATGTAATGCCTCTTTTTATTACTTTTATTTAATAGAAAATATTTCTAGAGTTATTGCGTAGATAAAAATTTACATCTTAACTAGCCGAGGAATTACAATTTTGTCAATCAAACTAACTCATCTTAATTCTTTCATTGCAAGTTCTCATTATAAAATATACATAAGATAGAAAAGTTACACATTCTTTAAACATTGTGATACAAAATAGTAAAAAAAAAATTTCTTCGATAAATTATTCTAGTCTAATTAGAAGCTTTAGAGGGATCTTCTTCATCAGGTGACCCATCCCTTTGATGCATATTACCAACCTGTACTGATCCTATTGATGATTGAGGAGGTTGAGGAGTTTGAGGTCGTCTCTATTAGTTGACACATTATGAAACTTGGGAGGTGGGGTTTGAGAAAGAACTATTGGTAAGTTTATATGGTGGAATTGTTAGGGTACTACAATGTTGGTGGGTCTAAAGGCGAAGTGAATGTACCCTATGAAGGTATCATCACCTTAAACCTTGTCATAGGTTCATCTCCCTTCTAGGGGTAACATTGTCAAATGAAAACATGGTTTAAATTCGTCAACCATGCTTAGTCTGAAAGAGAGGGAGGTGTAGAAGTGAGCTATCAATTCTGGAACATACATACAAAATAGGGGTAGCCTATCTATCATAGTCTCTCCTCTCATTGTTCGTACCTATTTAGGTTTTCTAATCGTTTTAGGACCCTTAGCCTCCTTCACTACTAACTCTATGAGGGCTTACACGAGCTTATCATTGAATTACCAATTTGCAACTTTTGGTTAACAACCGGGAGTACATACCTTGCTTGGTACTCGATCTAGGGTACTCTCAACCGAATCTTGGTAATGCTCCGCTTTGTCGGGGACGCCAAACTGGTTCTATAGCACCCTCTGTTCTCCGAACGATTCACAACTTGGCACCTTATCTACCCCCAAGGTCTCACTAGAGCCAGTGTACATTTCTCAAGTACCTTCTATGGTCAACCATTGCATCCTCAGTCTTAATTTTCACACTTGATAGGGTTTTCAGTCAAATTTACCTTCCTTATCTCATATGTCATCCCTTACTAATTTCTTTTTTATAATGGTACTAATGTCATATCAAGATTCTCAATGGACAACATCCATTTGTTTATCATAGTCCTTCTAGATTGTATCATCACTATCTGAGCATATCTTTGTTCACCCACTACCCTAGGGTTTATCGGGAATTTCTGTCACTAATGGACAATAAACAAGAATATCTATCTTACACAGATAATAGAATCATTCAAATCACATGTATATCATCAACACAATACATTCTAATGCATATCCATTAGACCTTTATAATTAATTACACATTTTTCAGTCAAATAACAAGACAAGGGTAAAATGGTCATTTTTCAAAAATATGTTCTTTAGGTATTCTTATCCTCATTTTAAACACATAGTAACTAATATAGTTTTCAGGTGTGATAAGTTAGTTTTTCCTAGGTTTAAAAGATTCTAACAGTGAAAAATTAAAATTTTATAATGTCGGGGTATTTTTGTCATTTTCATAAATATGGTTTTCTAGAATTTTCTTTTCACAATTCCACCTATTACTTTAGATGTAGGTTTATAGTACTTTCAAAATAATTCATTGAGTTCCAAAAGTCAATTCTTAATAAAATTGAATTTTTGTAAAGTAAGGGCATTTTGGTCATTTTTAGAAATACTTGCCCTTTTAAATGTTTCTCTTTTATTTTTAACCCAAAATTTCTTGGAAAGGTTTTAATATTACTAAGAATATGTTTGATCATGATTCCTGAGATTAGATTGACCTAGAATTGATCAAATACTCATTTTTATATCTTAGGGGTATTTTGGTCATTTTATAAAAATTTACCTTTTCTAATCATTTTCTTTAGATTCTTACCTCTAACTTTTTAAGGTAGATACTAATTATTATAACAAGGTATTTAGGCTATTTTCTAGAAATTAAAATGGCCAAAAAAGGACAAAAATATTTACTTTTATACCTTAGGGGTATTTTGGTCGTTTTGAAAATATAATTTTATTTTTAAGGATTTTGTAATTTTAAAAGTAATATTAAGATTCCAGGAATATTTACTAACAGATCCTTAAATTTTCCCTTCAAGTTTTTTTTATTAAAACAAACTTCAATTCTTATTTTCTTCACTTAGGGGTATTTTTGAAAATTTTCAAAAATAATTTAATTTTTTATCAAATTTTTTGAGAAAAATTTATCTCATTCTTCTTTGTAGTATTAGGACTATCCTATGGTAAATTTCCAAAACTTGGATGAGTAGAATGACCTTGAATTTCAAAAAAACAGAATAGGGGTATTTTGGTAATTTTTTACACAAAGGGGCAAAATGGTCATTTTACAAACATCTTCAACCTCTAGCTCTGATTGTCGAACCATAGAATTTGAATTTGGGAACGTCAATTCCTTTCATGTTTTTGTCAATTAAACTATCCAGAATTCATCAATAACTTACGCTTATCTAATTCCAACCTCTAATTGATTAATTTGTGTCCAGATAAAGCTAAATGAATTTGAATTTTTACAGAATTTGAAAAAAATGATTTCTAATTTGACTATTGAGATATAGTGTGAATTAGATCATGAAAATATGCAGAAATCAAATTGAAGTAATATGGAATAGTTTTATGAATCGAATTTAGAGAAAAGACAACTCTTCCAACCTTGATTGAAGCTTTTGTAGCTTGTTAATGGCGAAGCTTTGCAACCTCTATGAAATCACGTTTCCTTGCATATTTCTTCAAATTTCTTCAATAGAAAGGTTCACAATGAAATTTTGAAACTATTGGGACAAATTTGAAGCAATTTAGTGAAGAAATGAAGGAGAATTCGAAGGTTGAAGTTCACTGAGTTTTCTACAAAATTTGAACTTCACTTGGCCTTATATAGACCTCTGTGACTCATTCCTTCATGGTGAAGCATGCTTAGGCATGGGGCAGTGGTAGGGGAGGTCTTGGCAGGGCATGGGGTGACTTAGAATCACAGAGTCAACTTTTGGGAAAATTTGTTGGAGGTTAGGGGTGACGAAGGTGCTTTCATGGCGGTTTAAACGTTTTTATGAAAAATTTAACTAGATTTTAATTTTGTAAAAATAACATCGATGGACCTAGTGGTCAAATGGCAAACCATGTGTCCTAAATTACTCTTCGACCTAAATGTCTCTACCTTTGAATCCGCCCCAAGCCTTTTGTGCATTTTACGTTTTTATTTTCTCATTTAACCACATGCCTTATTCTTTCATATTTCCTTTTGTATTTTAATGTTACCCATGTGGGTAGCTCAATTGGTAACATTGTGTCACTCTCTCTCCCTCTTTGAGGTCGTGGGTTCGAGCTCTAACGCCTCCTTCTCTTTTCTCCTCCTTTTTTTTTTCTTCATTTCTTTCTTTCTTTTCTTTTCCTTTTATATTTTTATTATTTTCTATTTTTTTTAATTTCTATAAATTCTATTTTATATTTTTAACTTCTTTCAAAAATCCTATAATTTGAATTATATTTTCTTCTATTGAATTAAATTTTCTTTTTGATAAAAATCTATTTATTTTGATGAGAATTAATTAATTTTGTCTTAAAACTAATTATTTAATTTTTTTTTCTTTACCTCCTTAAAATATATTTTAATTTCTATAAATTCTCAATTTGATTCTATTTCTAATCCTTCTAAATTTCTATTTCTCTTTCTTCTTCCTTTATGGACTAAAACTTATATTTTTCATTCTCTTTTAAAATTTTAGATTTTTTCTTAACAAAATCTTATTTTCTTTCTTTTCTCTCTAAACAATATTCTACTAATTTTCTTCTTAAATTCTAAATAAATTAAACCAAGAACAAATGGTAGATAAATGCTAGAAATATGATTATATATATATATTGTAAAAAAGGAGGGATGTTACATAACAAGTATATCTATTTTTCACAGATAGTAGAACCATTCAACCACATTTATATCATCGACACCATACATCCTAATGCATAACCAATGATTCATAGTAATTAACCATACATTTTATAGTCAAATAATAGGGCAGGGGTAAAATGGTCATTTTTCAAAAATATGATCTTTAGACATTCTTATTCTCATTTTCTACTCATAATATCTTATATAATTACTCAAGTATTATAAGTTTGCCTTTCTTAGACATAAAAGGTTCTAACAACGAAAAATTAATTTTTTCTACTATAGAGGTATTTTGGTAATTTTTTATAAAATATGATTTTCTAGGATTTTTCTTTTCACAAATCTACTAAACTACCTTATATGTAGGTTTCTAATATTTTCCAAATAACTGCTTGAGTTCCATAAAGCCAAATTAGAATTAAAAATAAATCTTTGTAAAGTAAGTATTTTGGTCATTTTAGAAATATTTGTTCTTCTAAAATTTTTCTTTTATTTTTAACTTATAACTTTTGAAAAGGGTCATAATATTACTAAGAATAATTTAGATCATGTATCCTGAAGTCAGAATCACCTAGAAATGATAAAAGCCTCATTTTTATACCCTAGGGATATTTTAGTCATTTTGTAAAAATTTAGCTTTTTAAATATTTTCTTTAGATTCTTAACTCTAAATTTTAAGATAAATACAAATTTATGCAATAAGATATTTAGGCTATTTTCTAGAAATTAGAATGGCCTAAAAAGGACAAAAATATTTACTTTTATGCCCTAAGGGTATTTTGGTCATTTTGAAAAAATATAATTTATTTTTAAGGATTTTAAAATTTTAAAACTGATAAAAAAATATGCTAGGCATGATTCTAAACAGGTTATGATATTTTTCCCTCAGGTTATTGATCAAAATAAATTTAAATTTTCAATTTTTTTCACTTAGGGGTATTTTTGGAATTCTTCAAAATAATTTAATTTTTTTGTAAAATTTTCTAAGAAAATTTTATCTCATCCTTCTTCATAGAATTAAAGTTAATATTTGGTAAATTTTCAAGGCTTGAATAGGCATAAATGGCATAAAATTTCAAAAAACAAAATAGGGGTATTTTGGTAAATTTTCAAGAGAGGGGCAAAATGGTTATTTTCACTTCATCTTCAACCTCTAGCTCTGGTTCGAACCAGAGAAATTCAAATTTTTGAAACTCAATTCCTTTCATGTTTTTGGCAATTAAACTACCCAAAATTCATCGTCAACCTCTCTCTAATCATTCCTAACTGCTAATTGCTTAAAACGAAGCTTTGCGGTGGCAAAACAAGTTTGATTTTTGGAGAGTTCAAATTTTCTGAATTTCAATTTGATTAAGGAGAATTAGTATGAATTAGCATGTCAAAATGTGCAAAATTCAAATTGAAACCATATAGAATATAACTACAATCAAAATTTTGAGAAAAGATAACTCCTCCTACCTTAATTGAAGCTTCATTGCACTTTTCTTCAAATTTCATTGATAGAGACGATTGTAGTGGGATTTCGAATCTATTCAGAAAAATTTGAGGCAATTTGGTGAAAAAACAAGAGAGAATTTTGAAGTCAAATTCCTCTGTATTTTTCCTAAATTCGAACTTCGATTCCCCATATATATGCCTCCATGGTCTTCCTTCCTTCACGGCGAAGTCTTCTTAGGCTAGGCAATGGTAAAGGTAGCCTTTGTAGGGCATGGGTGGTCCGAATTGGCAGAGAAGAAAAGTGGCTTGAGGTTGAAGGTGACTTAGCTGCTTCAATGGTAGCCAACGCGTTTTAGGATGGGTTAAATAGAATTTAATCCGTAAAAATAACAACAATGAACCTAGTGGTCAAATGACAATCCTTGCGTCCCAACTCTCTCTCTTTGACCCTTATGTCACTCCCTTCGAATCCTTTCTACGCCTTTTTATTACTTCGCGTTTTATTTTCATTTTTAACCCAACACTTTTGTTACTTATACTTTTTATTTCGTTTTATTGTTGTCCCATGTGGCTGACTCAGTTGGCAAAAGCTCTCTTCTCTCTCTTTATACCCTGAGGTCGCGTCCTCGAGCCCAACAACGCCTCTCTTCTCCCTTTTTTTTTTTATTTTTCCTTCTTTCTTTTCTTTAATTCTTTTTCTTTTTCTTTTTCTTTTCTATTTTCTATAAATTCTATTATATATTTGTAAATTCTTTCAAAAATCCTATAATTTGATTTATATTTTCTTTCCATAAAAATCCATTTATTTTGATAAGAAATTAATTAATTATGTATTTAAAAATGATTATTTAATTTTCCTTAATTCCTAAAAAAATTATTTTTAATTTCTATAAATTTTATTCTCATTCCATTTCTAGTTCTTCTAAATTTCTATTTCTTTCTCTTATTCCTCCATGGACTATGCTCTATAAATTTATATTTTTCATTCTTTTAACATTCTTTATTCTTACTAATAAAATCTTATTTTCTTTCTTTCTTCCCTAAATAATATTCTACTAATTCTTCTTCTAGGAATGAAATTCTAAATCAATTAATAGGTAGGAGATAAATTCTAGAATTATGGTTACATATTTATATATTGTCAAAATGTGGGATGTTACACATGTAAGTCCTAATATTAATATTTTAAATTCTGAATAAGATTTGTCATCAACTCTAACCGATGCATGAATTCATGATGAATTCCAACCTCAACAGACTCAAGCAATGACATGATCTTGAAGCAATGACAAGAACTTTTAAAGATAAACTCTTAAAATAAAAATATATATTATAACAAATTATAAAGATCATTTAAAAAATATATAACTTAGTTTTCTTTCATCTTATCCTTTTCCTTAAATTTATGTATTTATTGAGTGAAAATATGTAAAATGTTAATTCAATGATAACAATTGTTGTAAACTTTTTTAAAAGAATAAATTGATCTAAATTATGTTTCCTAAATGTCAAGTAGTTGTCTTTTTGAAATATTCATCCCTAATCGTGTGATATAGTTTTGTTGAATTTAAGAAAATTATAGGACATATTTAAACTTTAATTTATAAGTGGTAATGCTCTGATAATATATATAGTTACACCAAACTTAGCTTAAAAAATCTTAAGTTTGTTAATAACATTATATACTTAAAACTTTAATGTTTTAAATTCATAATAAAATTTATCATCAAATCTTATTAGTGCATGTAAGTCTTAACTATAGTGTTTAAAATTCAAAGTAAGATTTGTCATCAAATCTAACCAATGCATCAATTCATGATGAATTCCAACCTCAGCAGCCTCAAGTAGTGACAGGATCCTTAAGCAATCATAAGTAATTTTAAAAATAAATTATTAAAATAAAAATATATATTATAATAAACTATAAAGATCATTTAAAAAATATATAATTTATTTTTATTTCATCTTATCTTTTTTCCTGAATTTATGTATTCATTCAGTCATAATATATAAAATGTTAATTGAATGATAACAATTGTTGTAAAGTTTTCTAAAAGAATAAATTGATTTGACTTATGTCTGTTAAATGTTAAGTAGCAGTCTTTTTGATATATATTATCCTTGATCGTGTGATATGGTTTTGTTCCATTAAATGAATATATAGGACATATTTAAACTTTAATTTATAAGTGGTAATTATCTTATAATATCAATAGTTATACCAAACTAAGCTTAACAAGCTTTATGATGGTTAATAACATTATAAACTTCAAATATTGATGTTTTGAATTCATAATAAAATTTATCATCAAATCTTATCAGTGCATGTAAGTCCTAACATTGATGTTTAAAATTCAAAATAAGATTTGTCATCAAATCTAACCAATGCATGAATGAATTCCAACATCAACAAACCCAAGCAATGACATGATCTTGAAGCAATGACGAGAAATTTTAAAAATAAATTTTTAAATAAAAATATTTTTTATAGTAAAATATAAAGATATTCTAATAAACATATAATTTATTTTTATTTCATCTTATCCTTTTCCTTCAATTTGTGTATTTATGGAGCCAAAAAACATTAAATGTTAATTTAGTGATACCAATTGTTGTAAACTTTTTTAAAAGAATATATTGATCTAAATTATGTCTCCTAAATGTAAAGTAGTTGCATTTTTGATATATTTATCCCTAATCATGTCATATATTTTTGTTTAATTTAAGAAAATTATAGGACATATTTAAACTTTAATTTATAAGTGGTAATTGTCTGATAATATATATAGTTGCACCAAACTCAGCTTAAAAAATCTTAAGTTTGTTAATAAGATTATATACTTAAAACATTAATGTTTTAAATTCATAATAAAATTTATCATCAAATTTTATCAGTGCATGTATGTCTTAACTATAGTGTTTAAAATTCAAAATAAGATTTGTCATCAAATCTAACCAATACATCAACTCATGATGAATTCCACCCTCAATAGACCCAGGCAAGGACATGATTGGCAACAATGATAAAAAAATTTAAAAATAATTTTGTAAAATAAACTTATATATTGTAATAAATTATAAATATCATTTAAAATATATTCAATTTATATTTTATTTCATTTTATTATTTTTTTGAATTTATGTATTTATTGAGTCAAAATATATAAAATATAAATTGAATGATAACAATTATTGTAAAAAATTTTAAAAGAATAAATTAATTTAAATTTTGTCCCCTAAATGTTAAGTAGTTGTTTTTTGGAGATATTTATCCCTAATCGAGTGATATGGTTTTATTCACTTAAAAAAAATTATAGGACATATTTAAACTTTAATTTATAAGTGGTAATCATCTTATAATATCTATAGTTATACCAGACTAAGCTTAACAAACTTTAACAGGGTTAATAAATTTATAAACTTAAAATATTCATGTTTTAAACTCCTAATAAAATTTATCATCAAATCTTATCAGTGCACGTAAGTCCTAACAGTAATGTTTTAAATTCACAGTAAGATTTGTCATCTAATCTAACCAACGCATGAATTCATCATGAATTGCAACCTCAACAGACTCAAGCAATTACATGATTCTCAAGCAATCACATGAAACTTTAAAACTAAATTCTCAAAATAAACATATTTTTTATAGTAAAATATAAAGATATTTTTAAAAACATATAATTTATTTTTATTTCTTCTTATCCTTTTCATTAAATTTAGGTATTTATTGAGTCAAAATATATAAAATATTAATTGAATGATAACAATTGTTTTAAACTTTTTTGAAAAAATAAATTGGGCTAAATTATATATCTTAAAAGTCTAGTAAATGTCTTTTTCATATATTGATCCCTAATCGTGTGATATGATTTTGTTTAATTTAAGAAAATTATAATACATATTTAAACTTTAATTTATAAGTGGTAATTCTCTTATAATATATATAGTTACACCAAACTCAGCTTAAAAAACCTTAGGTTTGTTAATAACATTATAAACTTAAAACATTAATGTTTTAAATTCATAATAAAATTTATCATCAAATCTTATCAATGCATGTAAGTCTTCACATTAATGTTTAAAATGCAAAACAAGGTTTGTCAAGTCTAACCAATGCATGAATTCATGATGAATTCCAACCTCAAAAGACTCAAGTAATGACATGATCCTCAAGCAATGACGAGAAATTTTAAAAATAAATTATTAAA
>JAMLFT010007521.1:0-14705 GCA_026544285.1 Pachyrhizus erosus | reverse complement strand
ATAAAAATAAATTTTTTTAAATAAATTATGAAGAATCAAATATAAAATTCGATCAAGAAAAAAAAACATATTTAAATCTTAATTTTAGTATAAAGTTGTAATTAAAAATTTAAAATTATTATTTTACTTTACAATGGACCAACTCAATGGAAGGAGTTGGATATTAGATATTTTTTTTTAATTTTTAATTCTTGCAATTTAGCATCTTTTTATTTTTAGTTCTTGAAAAAATATTTTTAATTTTTATAAATTATGTTTAATTTATTTTTCGTCTTTTAAACGTTTTAAAAAAATCTTTTTTCACATTTCAAAATGTTTTATGAAAGAAAAAAGTAAATATAATTTGTATAGATTAAAAATAAAAAATTAAATAAAGAGCTAAATTAAAAAGATTTAAAAGATATTTAAATCAATAAAAAAAATCCCATATACATCCTCATTACACAAAGGAAAAAAGCCTCTAAATCGTGGCAGCTATTTAAGCACAAGGGATTCATGCACCCTCTGCCAATACCAATCGTTGCCCATCCCAATCACCCGATTCACGATGCACACAAACTTCCTCAGACTCTTTGTGATCCTTCTTGGTTTCTCATATGTTCTCTCTGTCTATGCTATCCCAGCTACTAGTAAGCCTGATCATAGTTTTTAATGTAGTTTTGATTTTTGTCTTCTTTTTATGTTTGAGCAAAATATATATGTTGATGCATTGAGTTAATCAATTTGCTTGGTTTCAGGAACCAGAAATTTGAATGGAGAAAATACATCAGTTATTCCTTTAGCTCAGGTCAGTGTTCTCTGATCACTCTCTCTCAGTCAAGGTTATAAATTTCGGAACCTGCTTCCTGCTCAAAATCTGCTTTTGATCTATTAACTCATCTGCCCTTGGTGACAATGGTAAGAGAGCAAACAAAGGGTTTATGTTATGCTAGCCCTTTCCTATGGAGTTACTTCTACCACAACAATGATCTTTCTTTTGAAAACGGTTCAAGATTGTGCTTAAATGCATATACATTAATAATTATACAGTTATTTAAATCCCAAGAGTTGATTTTTCTAATGAATTCTCATTTTGCCTTCTAAAGGAGCTAAATCTGGCAAAAAGATATGGATAATTTAGTAAAACCATGACCTTTTTTTATGTGAACAGTTTTTCTGTATTTTGGCCCTTGTTCATATATATATCTATGTTTTGCAGCTACTGAGTGCCCTGAAGGTGGAAAATAGTGAAGAAATGTCGCAAGGAAAAGTGGAAGAAGGATTGATGGAGAGGAGAGAGGATTTGGAAACCCAAGACTATGGAGGGACAGGGGCAAATAGAGATCATGACCCAAAAGCCCCTGGATTGCATGGTTGATGCCAAAAATATACATTAAAGACTATAAAGGGTCACATCCAAAACTGTAAATTAAGGAGAATATGAATATTAGCTGTTTATGTAATAACCAAATATGCATATGGTTTTCTGTGTTCTTGTTCACTGCTTTGTTTGGTGTTCTCTCTCTGTATATATTGTAACTTGAATTCTTATATAAAGTAAGGTCACAAGAGTAATATTTAAAATTTGGGTTTATTATGGTTTTATTAGTCTTTTAAAAGTTTTTATTTGTTTATAATTTTCTAAAAAGTTTCGATATAGAATGATTGAAAAATTAAAAATAAAATAAAAATATTTTAAAAGACTAAATACGGAATGAAGTTTTTTTAAGTCTAAAAATAAAATGAAAAGTTGCTATAAAAAATAGAATAAAAAAATGAGGGACAATAATTAATAAATCCTTGAAGTTTTGGTGACTGTTAAACGAAGCTAGTTTGGACTAGAACAACAATGAATAAGCACTTAGGAAAATTTGTCTGAATATAATATATTGGCTAGATTCCAAACTGGTTGGGGATGGTGCACATGATACTCAAAATTGTTTTAGTGCTTTTTATACTTTTAATAGTGGATTCGGCTTCACAGCATTTTATCTTCACGGGCAGCAGCAACTATATTTTCTAGTAGCTAGCATTCATTACATGGCCAGAAATTAAGAATAAGAAGTCACAAGAGGCATGCATAATTCATAATTGCTCTTCAAAAAAGTTATAATATCCAGAGATAAAAATTATACGAGCATGAATGGGCATGTATTGTAACTGAAACTATCATTTTATTTTAAAATAGGATGATTTTATAAGAAAAACTTAGTTGAGTATTAAATAAGAAGTTTTAAATACTTTTTAATTTAAAAAATAAAATTATATATGCATACATGCAAGTAAAATGGTTTCAATATACTATATAGGGTTAATTTTCACTATAAATCCCAATCGACCAACCCCAATAATTCGAATTGAGTGAAACACATTTGTACAAAATGTATGTATATGAGACCAGTAAAATAGTTTTCTTTATATTTTGAAAGGAATATATTTACGAGTGACAATATTTTTAGATTTCCCACCATACTCCCCAAAATATGTAAGAGCATACTAACAATCTTAACTATTAATATGTAGGAGATGTATCTAATCGTAGGTGTAAATATTTAATATTAACCATATACAATTGTATATGAATAATTAAATTTAATTTATTTAAATTTAGTATTAACCATTCGTTGTCATTGTTTGGTCTAGTAGTGAAGATACTAAGTTCTTTATTTTATGATAACATATTCTTACTACAAATGTGTGTTAGATTTAACATTTTTACACAATTAACAACTTTAGATTTAAAACATAATTTTTATAATCTAACCATTAAGTTAAAAAGAATAAACTAGAAAGTATTTGAACTTGTCGCACCAACCAAGGGTCATATATGTATCAACCAGTAAAACTGTGGACTTTCCGTTCTACCCCTTGTTTATTTTTTAAAATTAAATTAACTGTAACCGCTTATGTCACATACAAAATATAACTTTCCTTTATTTGACATTGTATAGCAAATTAAAAACAAGTTATGAGAATTAATGGAGTTCCATTTTTCCATTAAACGAATTGATTTGACTTATAAATAAGTTGAGAATATATATATATATATAGGAAATATGTCAACGTAAGAGGACTTTCTTAAAATACATATCACAAACTGCTTTCCTTACGCTCGAACCTGTTGGCTAGAAGATAATGATCAACCATAACTTTATCTGAATAAATTTTTTTCATAATTCTTACAAAAGAGAAAATAAGAAAATAAAATAAAATAATTTGTTATATATATAAAAATTCATTTATATATCTTACTTTTTGAAAAAAAAATAAACAAGTTAGAGAACTATAAAATAAAAATAACTGTATAAGTTTAATTTATCAAAAACTATTTTAATTTCTATTTTCTTGTTTTATAAATATCTATTGAAATGCTTATTGAAAAATACTTCAAATTTACTCTGTTTTAATTGTCACATACAAATATTTCAAAACATTATCAAAATCATTTACGGGGATAAACTAAGGATCTTTCCACCTATGGCACCAAGCCTATAAAGTTTTTTCACCCCTTTTTAGCAAAAGGTAATAATATAGTATCCCACCACATCCGAAGTTAAGTGCCAATCAATCTTACACAGACTGCTTTCAAATCTTGCTACCCGTCTTTTATATAATAATTAAAACACATGCATCTAGCTGCTTTCCAACTTGATCCTACTTTACTTACCCATAACTTATTTTAATGTAAATTGGGTGATTCTTACTTTACTCTATACTTAAAACTCAAAGAGAGAGACACAGAGAGATCATAAAGAGAATTGTTGATTGTTGTGGAAAAATTAGGCAAGACAGTCAAGCATACTCCAGCTGATAATAAATAAAAAAAAAAGAATAAAGTATATGTATATTCCACCATCAGAGTTCCAAAATTCCTCAAACTCTTAAGTGGGTTCAATGAGTTGTCCACAATTTACAAGTGGAGAAGGCACGCCTTAATTTTTGTCAAACCGTTTTATCATATCTTTTTCGATAGAGGGGTCACCCTTCCAACAACAAAGTTCTCAAAAGTAGGATTGTTTCTGTGAAAAGGGTAAATGCACTTGATTTAGGTATCTAATAAGTTAGTGTAGTAGTTTACTCAGTTTTTGTCGATTTTTCTTTTTTTTTTAAATCTAATTAAACATTTTTCTTAAAATAAATTAAGGTGTGTAAAGACATCAATGTAAAATGAGGTAACTCGGTTGGCATCTCTATTCTATTAATCATTTGTAACACATCTAATTATATAAACAAATAACAAAAAAAACATAAAGGAATATAAAACCAAACCTATACAAAAAGAGATTAATCTAAATCTATAATTAAGAAGTTCTAATTTATTTATTACATAATAATTTATTACGAATAAAAGTGAGGATAGTGTCCCACCAAAAAGACCGCTATATACAGTAAGATCATGTAAGATAATTCTATCTATATAGATGTTGTATTTTCTAAAAATGTGTAATATCTAAAATTCATGTTTTTTAGCTGAAACTAAACCACAATTCCATTTCTTCATAAGTCTTTAAGGAATGCAAATATATGCTTGAAAAACATTGATTACTAATATAGAGTCACATTTTAACCAAAATTGTCTCTAACCTTTGGAGAACACAATCAAAATAAAAGACATAACTCTTACAAGTTTAGATTGCAAGGAGAAAGTATTATTAGCAAAGTAGCCAAAGCCAAAAATATCATCATAAGTTACCCTTCTTAAAGCATTTCTTGATACATAAATTGTGTTGCCTTAACCCAAAGGAAGAGCTAGTAGGGATGCCAAGTGACTTTAAAAATGTAGGAGTAGGAGGTAGGTGGTCCTTGATAAGAAAATTCCTTAGAACTTGAAAAACAAAGATAAATGATGACATAACACTGAGGAAATGTTGTTGATTTAGTATGTTGGAGGGTGCTAGAGAGTATTATAATTATTGTGCTTAAATTTATAGAGATATAAAACAATTTAAAACACTAAAATAATAATGCCTTGCAAAAGTTACATAATTATACAAAATATACAACTTAGAATACCATACATATTTAAAATACAAAAACTTCATTAGTTATTGTACAAAACATAATGAAAATATAAGAGGTAACTAGACTAAGCTACTTCTTCTTGTATGTGACTCTCAGCTTTATCATCAAGTACCTTTACCTATTTTCTAAAAGAAAGAGAACTTAACAGGGTAGGGTGAGGCATAATGTCTATCTCAATGAGTGCTTTAAGGACTCTACAATAGGTTAGACTCTTCTATCCAACATCATTTTGACTTATCTCTAATGCCTTATCATCATCGAGTTTATAATAGTTCTTTCACACCTATGGTTGGATTTACACCTTTCAACCACTAATATTTTTTGTTAATTTCTTTACTTTCATAACTATAACATTAGTGTGTTCTCATTATTCATCTAAGAGTTCATGCTTATCCATGTACATTCTTACACCAATTCTCTCAAATAGCTCACACCCCTTACTTGGACTTTATCTCTTTTTCCATTGACCACTTAGTTGCTACCAATGTTAAGTCCAAGGTATTGGGGCATTAGGATTTTCCCAACATTCATCCCACATCATGTTGTCCTTAATTAATAACATGCATTCTAAAATTTATACGTGTCTTAACTAGGAATCACAAAACATTATTCAAACATAACCTTTCGCATACTGTAGCTTAAAAATCACAATAAGACACATTACAAGTCATAATAGTATATCTTGCACATATAGTATAATATCAATCATCATTAAAACACACATATGAACATAAAACCCATGTCACAATCGCATGGTTCAAACATATTCACAACAATGCACAATGCAATGCTTGTTTAACTCTTACTCTCACATGCATGTGGTACCATTTTTTAATATTTTATAAAGTAGTTTGGGAGTCCATGTAGTCAATGATTTGTTGAACCATGGCCAATCTAACACTATGATTGTCATCGAGATGACATTGCTAGTCGCGCATCAAGGTGTTTCAGCATTGCAAGGTGTTCGGAGTACAAGGAAAATTTAAAAGAAGAAACAAAAATGTGTTGTAAAATAATAGAGCTTCTTCAATTAAATAAAAATTATAAGGTGATTTGAGAAGATAAGAAAGATCGAAAGGTGATACAAAAAAAAAAGAAAAAAAATTCAAAGTTGAGGCCTATGTGCAAAAAATCGAGAAATTTGAAAAGGACAAAAACAAGACTTATATTCAAATATTCTAAGACAATTAGTAGAAGTTAGGAAATATTTTTGTTCTAGTACACATGTTAAGCCCTTGTAATTTGATTTTTTTTGGTAAAAGACCCTATAAATATGCTAGTCAAGGTTCTCTTTTTACTTAGTTCATACAATCATAAGAATTTCATATCAACCAAAAACATCAAAGATCAAGAAGACTTGGTGTATTTGCGAACAATATGTATGTTCTGAACCTAATTCTTGAGAAAAATTATCTTTGATTTCTTCGTGATCCAATTTATTACTTTATATTTAATTCTCCCTTTACTTGATTTTTGACCTTTTTACTTTTTCCAATATCTATTTCTTCTCTAGACTCTTATTTGTTCCAATCATTTTTTCTCTCAAACTCTTCTAAACTTCTATAGGTTGTTATTTTTGTTATTATTCGAATAAAATTCATATTACTTCACAATCATAATTATTTCAATCAATCACTCGAATTGAAGAAATGATCTAGTTGAAAGTGTTAAAGCACTACTAGTTTTAAGAGAAAGAACTCACAAAAGCAACGATTTTAAGTTTCATTTTAAACATTTATTTGTTTGTGATTTAAAATCAATTTGTTGTAGATTTTATTCTAATTAAAATATATTTTCCAATTCCACCACAAACAAATTGACACGTTAGGTAGGACTGCATTGCCTAAAATTGCAAAAAACAACTAGTCTAGAGTATCGTGTATGAGATTACAAAATGGAAGAATCATGGTTAATGAACAAAGTAACCAACATAGACAGGGGCAAAAGAGCCATAATACTAATGATGAAAATAATCATAATACCATTAGATCATTATAAGCCCTAGTAAATTCTTTAACAATTATGGCTTTAAATGCAACGATTGTAAATACTTTGAATACGACACCTATACCTCAAGTTATGCTTGTAAACATTTCAAGTCTAGTCTTGACACAAGTAGACTTAATAATAAATACGAGGTTAGAAATAATACCTTTATTTTCAATTGTGTCAACACTGAAAGCAAGATCTTCCTATCAAGGAAATACTATATTAAATAACCAAAATGTAACTCTTATAAATATTAGATATCCATGGGGGATGCCATATTGGAGACCCCAAAATATGGAGGTTGAGATATTACAAATCCAACCTATGAATGGGTTGTTTGGTAAAAAATTTGATTAATTCCCTCAAAACAATAGTGACCAAACTAATGCTTATGCCTATGCTCTTGACCAAATGTAGACATTAGGAAGACATACAAATAATGATAATTTTTCTTCAAATATTTTGAATACTACATTAATGACTTCAAGACAACAAATGGATCATAGTAATCATGACATGATCAATGTTTTGTCTTCTTAACTTACAACAATTTTAAATCCATTAGAGCAAAAAACTAATGATAGTTTATTATTAGCCAATCAAATGACCAAGATTGGGGATGTATTGGTAATTCCTTAGAATTCAACTAAACATCTAATTATAAATAACATTCCAACTTTAAATCAAGGGAATAATAACAATATGCAACAATTGAATAATCCCTTGATAGTTAATCGAAATCAAAATACATATCATATATGTAGAATGTTGTTGTACAAAGACCTCGGAGGCAACAAAATCATGCAATTTCAAGTTCCTCCAAATATTAATTACATGGTGAAACAAGTATTAAATTAGCATGGATTTGAGTTAGGTCATTATAATTAGCCATATTTTATAACAATTTTTCTTGAATTTATTTTACAAACTAGGGACTATAGAATACCTAAATTCTAGAGTGTTTTTTGGAGAATTAGCAGAATCATCACTAGAACACATAATCAGTTATTGAATATAATGTGGAGATATTGTTGTAAATGAATATTTAAGAATGAAATATTTCCCTAGTTCATTAACAAAAATTGCATTCACCTAGTTTGTTATTGTTCCCCCTAGTTCAATCTATAATTGGTTAGGGAAACAAAGGATAGTTTAGTATATTTGATTAATATTAAGAGATATAACCTAGAATTTATAGATAATTATCTTAATAGATTTAGATAGTTAAAATCTAGGTGTTTTACACAAATTTCCAAACATGAATTAGTTTAGATGATAGCAATAGGTCTAGATTTCTCTATTAGGATAAAAGTTTGTAAATCAAAAACTAAGAGACATGACTTAATTGGTTGAAAATCTTCAAAGAATTCAACAACTATGTTTTGAAAAAGATAAACATAAGAAATTAGAAAGAATCCATAAGAAAGATAAGGTGGTTTATATAGATATAAATAATTGTTTAGAGGAAGAGGAAGAATTTGATTTATATCAAAATGAGTTCAATGAAGACAATGAAATTAACTTAATAAAACTCGAACTAGGGTTATGTTATACATGCTAGCTACTAAAACCTAGAGAGGTTAAAGATAAAATAGCAAAGAAAATATATAATTTCGATGTAACCAAAGTTAATAAAAACCCTTTGATATTTTGTTAAAAGATAAACAAATTATTGACTAATGATCATAAGCTCCCAACTATGGAGTAGAGAAAAGGCAAAAAGTATTGTAAATTTCATAATGTGTATGATCATTAGACTAACAATTGCATTCAATTTAGGGATATGATTCAAAAGGCAATTGTAGTGGGGTGAATAAAGGTCGAGGAGAAGACCATGAAAGCAAACAATAATCCATTTGAATCCCAAGTATCTTTCACTAAACCTTTTCAAGTTATGACTTTGGACATCACTAAAGATTTTGACATTAATGGACAGACTAAAATGATTGCAGATGAAGAGGTAGAGAAAGCTCTTGTTAAATATGATAATGAAGTTGAGAATGTGTTCCCACAACTAGGGGACACTTTGGTTGATTTCTTGACAAGAAAGAAAAAAGAAAACAAGGAAGTTCTGTTATGTCCTAGATGTAGTGTCATATTCAGGAAAGCAACTGTTAAAGCATTTGAAGCATTAGAGGTTCAAAACATAAAGAAGACTAAAGGGAATCAAACATCTAATGCAAAAGGCAAGAAACCTCTATTTACAATATACAAAAACTTGTATTTAATTATGAAAATAAATCCACATATATGCCATATGCAAAGGTACCAAATAATACATGGATTAATCAAACTATAAGGGCACCATATCTTGGTTGGAGACCCTTTTATCTTAGAAGGTATACACATCCAAAATCTTCAAGTGAAGAAACTCCATATAGTATACAAACTCATCCACATTACCTAGATTATCAAAAAAGTTATTATCCAAGATCTCCTTAGGCAAATTAAATGTCCAAACTCAATGAAGAAGGCATTAGAGGAAGAGAAAAGTTGCAAATAATACAAAAGTGAGAAACATGGAAGGAGAACCTTGAAAGAAGAATAATTTTGGTGGTCCTAAACAAGAAAATCAAATGGTCATCGGTAAGGTACACTCTAATATTAATGATTCTTTTAGAAACTTAACTGTATGATTTCAATTTTGCCAACAACATATGAAAAATATCTAGAATCCTTGTAACATACTCAAGACTTTGAAAAGGAAGATTTTTTTTTATAACTTTGATTTAGAAGAAAAGGTAATATGGGCTACAATATTATCATGTGTGGCATTTACAAATAATACAACCATATTTGGCCTACCTACAAAGGAAATGAAGGCTCATTTAAAGCCACTTATTTTAACTACCTTCATTGAAGGAGTAAAACTGGACAAAATATTAGTAGATGGAGGCGTTACCATTAACATGTTACCTAGATCAATATTAAAAAGATTTGGAAAAAAATAGATTTAATTCCTCATAAAATTATGGTGGCAAATTTTAGTGACAAGTCATCCAATTCATATATAATGATTGCCTTAAGTATTGCAATATCTATATTCGGCCTACCACTTTTGTAGTTATATGTTCTCAAGAAAGTTTTAAAATCTTGCTTAGTAAAGAATGGATACAAAAATTAGGGGCTATGACCTCCACTGTGCATCAGAAGGTAGTTATGTGGAACAAAGAAGGAAAGCTAGAAGTAGTTGATACATACCAATTATTTTATGAATCTAATGCATCGACAATAAAACATCTAACTAAATCATTTAATCGATGTAAAGAATACACAATCATTTAATGATAGAGGAACAAGTCCTATTTTTGTAGAGTGGAATCTTTAGAAATGATTCTTTAATCGAAACCAGGCCAAAGAAAGTTCAACCAAAAAACATTAAACTATGAGTGATCCTAATATATGAGTTATTATGCTCAAATATTGACTTATGTGGCCAAAAAGAAATTTGTTTCGACTACACTTGCAAAAAATATAAAATTAGGTAAGAAAGCCGAACTAGAAGAAAATAAAATAATGGCTTCAAAAGCCATAAAAGAAAAAACAAAAGGCCTAACAAGGTTTTATAAAAAAATAATATTGAAGACATGATAATAGGTAATGTAGGTAGTGGTTCTTCAAAAAATAATGATTTTGATGAAGGACAAAGGCTTGATTGTATATATGATGATTCCTCTTTGGGATTCAAAAAGTCCATATCTTTGCCCATGAAGAAAATGGAAGTAAGGATCCTTTAGAAGAAATTAATTTAGAGTATGAAAAACAAAAAACGATAACATTTGTTAGTAAATACCTCGATCCCATGATGAATAAGAAAATTATTGAATTGTTAGATGAATATAAAAATTGCTTTGCATGGGAGTGCAAAGAAATGTCTAGTTTTAGTCAAGATTTGGTTGAACATAGATTGCCAATTTTAGAAGGTAGGAAGCTAGTAAAACAAGCTCCTCAAAGATTTCCACCCAAAGTAGTGACCTAAATAAAATAAGAAATCAAAAGACTTCTTAAAGCCAATATTTTTTAACAACCAAGTATGTCAATTGGATTTCTAATCCTATTATTAAAAAGAATGTTAAAATGATGGCATGGGTTAATTTTCAAGATTTAAATTCAAAAACTCCAAAAGATAAATATATAATGCCAATTGCATATATGATGGGAAACTAATAATGAAATATTAAGTTTAATGGATGGATATTTTGGTTGTAAGCAAATTTATATTGTTGAACAAGATATTCCAAAAATGGTTTTTCAAAGTCTTAATGCCTCAAGGACATATGAATGGACAACAATGTCTTTCGGACTAAAAAAATGCAAAAGAAACACATAAAAAAGTTATGAACTTTATATTTCATGGCTTAATTGGTGAATTTATGCAAATTTATATTGACGATGTGGTTGTAAAGTCAAAATTGAAAAAGATCACCTTAAGCATCTAAGATTATCATTCAAAAGAATGAGAAAACATAGTCTAAAGATGAATCCACTTAAATGTGCTTTTGATGATTATGTAAGGGAATTTTTAGGCTTTGTTGTACATGAAAAAGGAATTGAGATTAACAAAAATAAAGCCAAAGCTATATTGGAAACAATCCTTCCTAAAAATAAGAAACAACTTTAGCCTTTGTTGGGGAAGATGAATTTTCTACAAAGGTTTATCTCTAATTTATGAAGAAAAACACATGTATTTTCTTCATTATTAAGACTAAAGAATGAGGAGGAATGTAATGGGATGTTGAACATTAAGAACCATATGAAAATATGCAAGCTTACTTAACAAATCTTTGAGAGATATTTCTCCTATTAAAGGGAAGGAGTTAAATTAAACATTTCAACTTCGTATTAAACTATTGCAAACATTTCAAGAATGTCATTTATTACCTTAGTCCAATGTTAAAAAATGTTGAAACTTGATACACTTTGATCAAGAAGCTTTGTTTATGCTTATATTTTTTGTTATAAACTGTAGTATTATTTAAAACCCCATGTAGTTTTAACAAGAAATAATATAATGAACTTCATGTTTTCAAAATTGATTATGCACAATCAAGTAGGAAATAGTCTCTAACATTAACTAAGTTTTCATTAACTTTTATGCCTTTGAAGTCTATAAAAGGACAAATTGTGGTTATTTTATGAGAGACCATACTCCGTTAACAATATAGGTGTGTTATGTTGGGATAAAACCATGGTTCAAAAAAAAATTTAGGGACAAGTCTTGGTATAATACTCATTTCACCTAAAGGCCTACCAACTAAATTATTATTTGAAGTAAGACTAATGTGTTTGAATAATGAAGTTGAATATGAGGCCTTCATAATTTACCTTGTAAGGAAAGATTTATAATTATTTATTAAACAAATAACTAGAAAATAAAAATGCATCCACAATAATTTGTTAAAATATTTTGCAAGAGTTAATATGTTATTGAAAGAATTTAATAGGTTTCATTCAAATACATTTTGAGGAGTGAAAATAAAAAGGCCAATGATTTAGCCCAAATTGTCTCTAGATATAAAATTCCTAAAGAAAATTTCAAATCACTTATTTGAATTCAAAATAAACTAATAGATGAATACAAAATTTTAAATATAAACACATTAATTGATGATGATTGGAAAAACCTTTAATCGAAAATTTAAAATGACCTAACTCATCAACTAATCAAAAAATTCAAAAAATAATTAATCGATAAACATTCAAATCAACGATTTTTAGGAGGCATCTATTAGGGGTACAAGGAAAATTTAAAAGAAAAGAAAATGTGTTGTAAAATAATGTAGCTTCTGCAATTAAATAAAAATTTAAAGGAGATTTAGGAAGATAGGCCTCAACATCAATTTTTTTCTTTTTCTTGAATCACCTTTCAATCTTTCCTATGTGTAGAAAATCGAGAAATTTGAAAGGGAAAAAAATAAGGCTTATATCGAAGATTTCTAACAAACCTAGGATTCAAATGTTTAAATATTCTGAGACAGTTAGCAAAAGTTAAGCAATTTTTTTATTCTAATACACATGTTAAGCCCTTATAATTTGACCGTTAGGTCGAAAACACCACAAATATACTAGTCAAGGTTCTCTTATTACTTGTATCAAACTATTTTAAGAATTTTGTATCAACCAAAATCATCAAAGATCAAGAAGACTATTAGGTGCATTTGAGAACAATATAAAACATATTGGACCTATTTCTCAAGAACATTTTATCTTTGTTTTCTTCTTGAAAATTTATTATTTTACATTTAATACTCTCTTTATTTTTTCTCTAAACTTTTTCACTTTTCTAATCTTCATTTATTCTCTAAACTCTTACACTTTTCCATCACTTTTTTTTTTCAAAACTCTTTAAGACTTCTATAGGTTGTTGTTTTTCATTATTATTTTATTCAAATTCGAAGTACTTTACATTCATAATTAATTCAGTCAATCACTCAAATTGAAGAAACAATCTCTAGCTGAAAGTGTTAAAACATTGCTAAGTTAAACAAAAAGAACTCACAAAAATAATGATTTTAAGTCTCATTTAAAACATTTTATTTGTTTGTGATTTAAAATTAATTTTGATAGATTTTCTTCTGATTAAAATATATTTTCCAAATTCCATCATAAACACAAGGATACTCCAACCTATGGGATCAACATGAGTTTAGGGGAGATTCCAAACCATTGCACCCCCAAGGTCATATTCATACACCAACTCATTCGTGACCTCACCAATTGGGTTTTAATTGTCTTTCATTTCACAACACATATGCAGAACATGATGCATGGTCCATAGATAATATACATGTGTTATATTTGGGAAGCCCCTTGGAGATTCCTGTCCCATAAGACTATGTTCTCCTAACATTTTCATAGCACATATGCATGCAATGACATATTGCATTCACATATCATAAGTATAAACATCATGTATCATACTTCCATTCATATTTATACATATAAGTATCATGTTCTTATTCAAATGGCACAACATTCTCAAAGGTTACTCACTTGTCTACATCTTATACATATTCAAGTAAGTCATAAAAAAGAAATGCATCATTCATCCATTCCTAAGTTTTGGGTGTTATGTCTACATTTTCTTATTGTAAGTCTATGACCTTTATATAGTGTAACAACAATATTTAGAGTTACACTAAACTTATCTATTTGGTTTTTATCTTGGTCGAAAGTTAAGACAATTATCTATAACTTCTATATATATTGAATCCAAAATTTAGTTTAATTATTTACTAGACCTAATTAAAATTAGGAAAAACATATACTTATCGCATAATTTTGAAAGCTTGACCTTGACATACTAATTTGATCATAACTTAAGTTCTAGACATTATTTTTAATGAGACCAAAACCATTGGTTACCTAACATCTATAACTACAACTCCTATAAAGGAACCTATGAATATAATTCTCACCCTATAGGATATGCATAATCGTGCAAGATGAAGCATAATCCTGTTTTGTTTTTAAAGTGTTGTTCCTATTTTGATGAACAATCATACTTTATGAAGTATGGTCGTGCTTAAGTTTTGTTCAAAACTGTGATTTCTTGACTATGGGGGCCTCTCATGGCCTCAAATCTCACACAGAAAACACATCCTTATCAAATCTTAATTCTTATATAAACTAAAGATAAATAACAAAAATGTTAGTCTCATCTAAGCTAAAGATAAAATAAGATTACGATCCAAATAAATGAAACAAATCCTAAG
>JAMLFT010007520.1:0-14705 GCA_026544285.1 Pachyrhizus erosus | reverse complement strand
ATTGAATATTTTCCTTGGTAAAATTATAACACTTCTGCTGAATTTTTTGTGTGTTATACAAAACAGCACTTATATTCTTGTGTACTGTTTGATCATAGTGTGGAAGTTTGGGATGCAAGCAAGGCTGTGTAATTTGTGATCTCTTCACGTGCACAATCAAATTAAGCGACAAAATGGCAGCGTAAAAGTGCCGGTTAATCATATTATAGATTGGAAATTTAACGCTTTAACAGGCACAGATGCAACAAACATTTCAGTATTTCAATTGAAATGACATGATCATCACTATTGTATTTCGTTTTTGAAGATAAGGAAGCACGTTTTGATAGAGTATTATATATGGATTAGCAAATAAATTATCTACTAGGCTCTATGAGTTGGATTATTTATTTATGGATTAACATAATTATTTAGAATAAACTTTCTTAATTATTAAATATATTATTTGTGAAAATTATTAATTAACTGTAGCATTACACTACTTGATGAAATTGAATTGAACTTTTATCTTTTTTGTGGATGGTCCATGATGGATTAGATCACTCATAATACTCGCATTAAGAGGTTCTTACTCTTAGTTGATATGGTTATAAAAATCGTTTCTCATCAGACATTTTTATTAAACATGTAAATTCTATATGATAGAGAGGAGTAGCCATTCTCACATTGTCAATTGTTTTCCTGTATTTCTAACAAGGATTGGACAAAATTTTGTTAAGTACTTAATTAGTGAGCTGAGTGTAGAAAGAATTCAAGCGCAATGAAGTTTCCATATGTAAAGAAAATAATCTCTGGACGAAGTGTTAATTGATATATTATACATGCATGCCATATGTATAGTTAAATTGATTAATTATACAATGTTTCTGGGTTAAATCATATACCAATAGTAGCACGTTTTACAGAAAATAAAAAAAATTATTCGTCAGAAATTGAGAAATCAATTATCATGTGCTAAGTAGTGGATTGGTATTGGGAGCATATTGAACATTCTTGCATTATTTCCTGAGCTGGGATTGTAACAGAGAAGATTAATCACGATGTACAATGGATTTTGACCATTAATCTACGAGTAGTCAACCAAGACAAGGCTTAGAATTCTCCACTGAGTCAACCCCATTTTTTGGCAAGGTCTCCACCAATTGTATTAAGTTCGAGTGGAAATTACATAATGGGTCGTCGCAGACTTCAGTTCAACAACCAGTATGGATACAGCCACCACTAAGTTTTAGATGTTGTAGGCATAAAAATTGAACACATTAAGCACGCCACAGATAGCATATGAGGAGAAAGTGGTGGGGAACTCATCAACTAAAAAAGGCCAGTCATATAACTAAGCAGCTTAGTGCTTTATAGATAATTAAATACTCAGAATAACCGTATTCTGTAGTTAGTGGCGAAGTGTTAATTTTCAAGTAGTGCAAGTAAGCACAATGGGATAAAGCTCATTACCCTATAAAAATTCAAGCCCATACAAATCTTCTAAAGCAATGACGGCAAAAAAAAAAAATATTCAGTTCATAACATAAGTATGTTTTTAGGTGAACTTGGATTTCTATTGATAAAAAGTTAAGGATTAATATTTTAAAATATTGAGATTTATTTTAAAAGTTGACTTTTTTTAATAAATATTTTTTATACATATAAATTAAAATCGAATTCTGATTAAAGATAAAATTATTTATCAAATTGAAATTGGGAGTATAAGTATGAAGTATGAAGCATCAAGCAGGAGGCAATTTGTTCTGATCCTGTTCTCTGCTAATATTTTATGCATAATGATGGAAGATTCAATTTGCATCATCAAATCAATCCTCACGTTTACACTGTTCATAAAAATAGAGTAAATAACCATATTTAGGGGGAAGTTAATCACCAACAATGCACAACATAACTAGTAAAGATTTAAATTTGTTAAAAAGGTTGCTTCATTTTTTGTCAATGCTTTGTTGGTTGAGCTAAAGTTCACTTTTAATGATCATCTTCATTTCCAAAAAATCAATCACTACATAAACCTAATGCGAAAAGTTAAATCCACTAACCTTAAAAACAATTGGCAAACCGTCAAGTAATAATTAACTACAATAATTAATTGATTGATTAATTAATTATCACAGTTAATGTGTTAATAATTTATTGGCCTAAATACACTCCATTTTTCATATAGAATAATCCATGATTGGGAGAGTTTAGTCTCTTAATTCAAATTACTCGATTTAATGTAATTTTTGGATATCTAGAATCTAAGACTAAAAATTATAAATATGATACATATAATATGTTCGCCTTGTTTTTCAAACAGTTGTTTTGCTGGCCCTCGTTTCCCTGCTTTTTAAAGGAAATCTAACTGATTATGTGAATAAGCAGAGAGGCGCACGCGCAATCGGAAAGCAAGATATCCCATAGAAAATGAAGAGATGTGGAAAGACAGATAAGGACAAGAGGCTCCTCAGCAGCCCCTGAAATACTAAAACCATAATTTCTTTTACATTCAATTACTTATTTAATTTTTATAATTAAAAAAACATTAATCGTTATATTTAAAAATCTCTTCTTTTAGTTCTTATATGTGTAATTTTTTTTATCACTTTTAATCCTTGCTGTAAGGATTAAAATATATTACAATGATATATATATATATGAATTAAAAAAAATAAAAATGATATATAAGATTTAAAAAAATATTTTTAAGCAAAAGAATGAAAAAAGATAAATGATCAATTTCGTTCCTGAAAATGTAAAATGATGTTAGTTTAGTCCCTAATAAAATGATAAAAAAAATCTTTTAAAATATAATTTGTCATTTATTTTAATTCAAAATTTAAAAAATTGTGTTACTTGAGTGACAATATTAATATATTTTTAAAGACTAAAATAATAATAAATAGTTAATTCGAAAACAAAAGTAACATCAGAGGAATTTTTTTATCATTAATTAATACATAATCTATCATTTAATTAAACTAAAAGAAAAAAAAGTTTGTAATGGTAGAGACCAAATAAATAATTAAACATATTTTCTAAACGTTGGCCTCCGTTTAAACCATGATTTTTCGCTTACCAAGAATTCAATATTTACATTATCATCAACTCAACCTATGAACGCAGAACTGGATTCAATCTAGTCAATTTATAAGAATGTTTTAAATGTATAAGAATCAATAAAAATTGGACAGCTTAGATTTTAAATGTGTGTTTTAAATGTATGAGAATCATCTATCCAGTGTTCACCCAAGTCATATTGTTATAATTGTTGAGTCATTTTTGAGAAAGCAAAATGATGATGACTTATGTATTAATTCAAGAGAAAAATCAAAATAAGACCAAAAGAAAATCGCAAAAGCAATTCTCATCCTTGAATGGAGTTGTACCTTATGAAATTGAAATGAAATCAACATGCATAATGTATAATGTACACTACGAAATTTTGGTGTTGGGCATTCATTAAGAAATGCACCTTAAAAATTTTATGTTGTTTCTTGGATAGAATTGTGTCTTGAACATAATTGTTTCAAACCTTGAATTCTTTACATGGAACACTTTTGAATGGAGTTCTACCTTGAACGAAGCCATTTCAAACATTTCCTTTAGTGGGTGATAGAAAGTGTCATCGTCAATGGAGTGAAATGTGTAGTTAAGGCATATGGTGCAATGTTCATCATTTAAATAATTGCTTTTGCGTTTTCGTTAATCATTGTTATTGTATATGTAAAGTAAAAAAATTTGATTTTAAGGAATTCTTTGTGAAAAAGCATATAATGTTAGAGAATATAAATCTAAGTGAACATGTTCTATTTTAGAAACCACACCTTTAAGGAAAGCACAATTACATGAAAGGTATCTAATAATTTACTACAATTCAAATTGAATGCAATAAATATTTGTCCAAAGAATTAAACTTCATTTAAAATATTAATAAAGGACATAAAATGACAAGGAAAATAACAAGTGGGTTAGATTAATTCAATATTTTATACTAATTGTTTTACACTATATATAAAACTTCATTTTATGGATATTTTTTAATATTAATTGTTTGTGTAAATGTGTGTCTAAAATTTTATATGATTTATATATATTTTTTATGTTGTTTAGGTTAGTGTTAGACTCAGATATGAAATGAAGTGCATTGTGGAAGTCAATAAAAGTTTGACAATTATTTAAAATTATAGAATCAATGTCATTCCATTTTAGTGACTAACGTAAATTAGTAATGATTTATAATATGATAAAATATTGTATGAATTACTTAGTTGGTGGATGGATATTAGTAAGGAATTTAGAATGCAAAATTTGGTAGTGATTTTTACACACTTCAATGCTTGTTTCATATTACAACTACATATAGTGTGTAAAAAAAGTGTAATTTGATAAAAATGATGAATGTCATTGTTAAAAGAAACTTTCCCTTATACACAATGAAGATCTAAGGATCAAAGCACACACACTATACTACAAATATAAATAGTGAAAAACATAAATTTTAAGAGGTTTGACATCTTTTGTCTGGATGTATAGGAACATTTCAACAAATATTAATTATCTCAAATAAAACTGCAAGTTTTATGGGCAAACATGAGAAAACTCTTACCATTTACAAAATCTCATTTCACTTAGGGTTGTGACCTCTCTTCTCTTAAGTTAAGTGGTGTCTTCTCTCTTCACGTGATTTTTTTTATAAGAAAAGCCTGACTTCATTCATAAATAACACTTAGTAAATATTAACTATTTTTCATCTTCATCTACATTATCATTATGGCAGTGAGATTCTCCTATAGTTAAAATGCATTTATTGTCTCTTGGAATGCACCTTGATTTTCCATATAATAGCACTAATGTTTGAAATTTTGGATTGATCTTTTCGACAATCATACAAATGACTTGTTTGGAGGAGGCAAGAAAAACTACTGAAAGGATAATTAGATAACTTAAATGACTAGATGATGATTATCATATTGATTTTTGTAAGATTTACACACTTCTTGTATTTATGATCATTTATTTCCTTCAAAAAAATTGTGAAGTGTGTCTTAGTTTGTTAAGATTGTTAGATAATTTAAATCATTTAACAAATATAGTTAAGAATTTTTTTATATAACATTTTGATTGTTAACTTGTCCTAAGTATCTAATTGTGTGTGAAAGACAAAATAATTTTAAGGTGTATATAATAGGTTATTCATTTATATTTCAAGTACATATTGTGGTTGATCATACTAATGGTTAAGGGTTTTTGTCCAAACAAAGATCTAGTGTGACATTCACATTTTTTCATCATACAACACCTTTTACTAACTATTTGAAATCCTAATAGAAGACATACATCTACATGAGTAAATATGACAACCCTACTTCACACTCTAACACAATGTTTAGTAAAGGAGAAAAAAAGATAAGTGAAAAAAGAAAAATAGAATGAAAAAAAAAAAGGAAAGAAGTGAAAAATATAATGAAATGTTTAAGAGAAATATAGTGAAAATAGAGACAAAAAGTTATTTGGTTTGAAAGAAAGGATAAGAAAGAAAATAGATTATAATTAAAATGAGTATTTTACTCTTCACTATAAAATGTTTTTCAATTTTTTTTATCATATACGAGTTGGAAACGTCCTCCTAGCTCCCCTATATGTTTTGCATCTTGTTGTTACATATGTCAATGGCAATGCCAATGTCATTGCCACATGTAGTTGTCTCCCCACATGTAGGAACCCTACCAACATCTAGTAGTATGTTATAAACTGCAATGAAGACTAGTGGTGATGTGAAAGTAAATACAAGTCATTGACTATATTTGTAGTGATAGTGTATGTCTCCCTACGATAACAGTTACAGGCGATGCATTTTAATACATTAAGGATGTCATTTATCCTTGTTGCCATGAACTCACCACAATCGTCGGGGGTATGACCATTAATGTTGATAACATAGTTCTTAAAACACTCTCTATCAATACTTGTCAATGTCACGAAGCAAAAACATCAATGTTGTAAAGGTCCTTAATCCAAAGTTGTCTAGCAATTGAGTACGAGCATACACTTTGGTCAAGTGTAAAAATACTATTCATTTTTCTTCACAAATTTAAAGAGAACTCCTACGACCTACACTTTTTCAAAAAAGAAAATTCATGTTATTTCTTTTGTAATAAATGAAGAAAATTTACTCATTTCCTATCATTTTCATCATTTTCCTCTTCTTTTCGACTTATTTCCACTATATCAATTATGACGACACTCTCCCACTAAGTTCAACCCACATAAAACTTAACTTAAACAATAATGAACCAAAAATTTCTTGATATTGAGACATTTTTAGAGTCCATATAAAGGTGTGGTCTTAATCCTTTTTTTTTTTTTTTGCATAATTGGGAAAGTTAAATTAACTTTGACTAATTTTTTAAAACAACTTTAAAATAATACTCCTTTTATTCCTATTTATAGGAACTAAATTAAAAATAATGTTTGTTACTTTTTGTAAAACTTAATTCATAATTTTTTTACATCAATTATTCTTAAATTAAATTATTCTTAATTAATTATACTAACAAATAATTAAAAAACTCTATAATAAGAGAAGCTTTTGGAAGTACATGTGTCATCTCCTTAATATTTTTTTCTCCATTCAAATTTTCTCTTTTTTCACGTTTTACTATTTTAGAGTAGTTTTTTTACCTCAAATAATGAGAATCAATTTCTAATGAGTCAACATTTACTTATATATTTTATTTATCTTATATTATATCATTATCTTATCTTATTAGTTATAAAATTTTTAATTTCATAATAACTTAAATATCAATTTGATCCTTAAAAAGTAATATATTTTTAATTTTGATCTTTTAAAAAAAAAATAGTCTTTACTATCAAGTAAAATTATTAAATGTTATTATAACAAGGACTTTAATAGTTCAATTACTTAACACATTATTAAGAAGTTTGACAAAATAATAACATATAATTTATTTAAGTAAATTGTGTTTTAAAATTTCTATTTGTTAAAAATAGTTAATAATATTAAGTTAGTTAATAAAATATTTAAAAATATAGTTTAATAAAAAAATAATATGTGATTATCCTATTAAATTTTTTGATAACATAGCGAATCATTCGACTGTAAAAATCATTATTATGTCATCATTTAAAAGACAACAAGAATTAAAATCAAAATATTATTTGATATTAGAAACTAAAAAAAAATAATCTTCAAAAATTAAAATCACTTTTAAAGAAAAAAAAATATTTTTTAATAACTAATTTTATATTTAAGCCGTCAATAATATTATAACTTTGGGTGGGCCTAGTCCTCCACCCATAGGATAACTGAGTGGAGTCACAATAATAATTCTAAATATTTCCTTGACCTTGCAAATATTATACAGATGACACCTTTGTTTAAAACAGCTTTGTTAAACTGTCAAGTGTCAACTCAAGTATTATTTATATTTGTGTTTTTCATTTTTTATTATATAATCCAGGAGCATGCCCAATCAAGTAAAATTGCAGGTACAAAACCATACATCATTCGATACACCAACTATCAAACATCGCCGATTAGAGAATTCTATGTAGAACTATTTGAACAAACTCTACATTAAATGTAGACTATTTCTATAAATGTGAGCCCCTGCTTTTTGTTTAAAGGGGATGGTTTACAAGAAACTATGGTGCTAAGCCATTCTAAGGTTGGTTTTGGTCCCAACTACAGAAGATAAGCCATGCATTGCATAACCGACTATGTGTGTATTTGGACACACGTTTTGGACGTGGAAAACCACATCCAAATGGTTAAAACCGTGGAAGCAACAATGTATAGCTTCACAGGAGACGTGAAAATTCACGTCCAAAATGCATATGCAAACACGCTATATATCACACAGACACAGGTACAAACAAAGTTACAACATCATTCAAGGCTTAATTCTCCACTGTGTTGGAGTCTTATATGTGGGCAGGGTCTTTCAGGTTCTCCACTTGTCCACAAAACCCTCAAATCTCCTCGCTTCCGCCCCAATGTCATCAAGGTCCCTGCATTGGAGCATGGAACAGTGAGCACCTAAACTGTATATAACTACAAGTAATATTTTAGGATTAGCTTCACAGTAAAAAATAATCAATTATTTTTTCATGGTGAAAGTAAAACAAGCAGTTGCTTCTACTTTTTCATAATGTCATCGTGATTTAGTAGAGTAAAATTGATTCCTGTGAGTTATTCAAACACACTATAAGCAGTTCAACAATTTCCCAGATGAATGATTTCAATTTTTTTTCTTGATAGAAAATGATAACAAAATATTTTCCATCAAAAGTACCAAGGGTAAATGGAACGATGTATAGTAGTGCAGGTCAAAAGTACCAAGGGTAAATGGAACGATGTATAGTAGTGCAGGTTGGCCATGCCCGTCCATCAAGTTTAGTGCCACGTACGTAATTAAAAGACCTACCAACATTAGGAAAAAGTCAGGTCATGAACTTTTAAATCAATGATAAAAAAAAAATGCTTTTATTTTGTGGGTCATGAAAAATAGCAAATTTTTGGTAGTCGTATAGTACTTGCTCCCTCAGTTATTCTTCTTTAAATATCAGTTTTTTCTTATTCTTATTTTAGACAAATTTAAATTAGGAAAAAATAATTATACATGTCAGGTACCTACTTTAAAGGGAAAGAAAAAATTTCCCACAAAAACTTGTTTTTATAGTTTGAAAAAAAAAAAAAAGTTATTGAAGTCAATAACTGACAGAGTGATTGGTAGTTTATTCTCACCGAAGCCATATGCAAACATTGCCCATAAGAAATATCCACTTCTAAGGCTTTTATTTGCCAGCCAATCGTACCTGCAAAAACGTACCATTTTGATCAGAAAAGCTTTTTCATCAACTAAAAACTTGCCTAAGTATACTGCAACAAACAGCCTTGCTCTTCCATTTGTTTTTAGAATGGTGAATTACAAAAACTCATCTATTAGAAGGACTAGGAGACTGCTGTTGTAAGAACTCAAAATTCCTTCATTCTTCTACCTTTTCAGGTTATTATTGTGAAAGCAAAATTCCAATCCATAAAATTTGGACCTTCTTGTTATTAAAATCAAATTTCAAGTTAACATAAGTCATGCAAGGGATAAAGGGTAGAAAAGAGGGAGGAAATAAAACCTGAGAGAGAATGCCACCAGCATTCCTGGTAAAAGGATGTCTCCAAAACCTATAATGCTGTAACCACCCCATGGATCAAAAATACGTGGGAACTTCAGTAACATAGGAATTCCATCTTCTCCACTTCGATCGCCTCGAGCTACCTGTGGTGAGTAAAAAGTAAGCAAAAGTTGATTAAGTAAATCCATAGGGTGTTGGTGATTGTCATGAATTATAATGAAGCATAATACTAACCACAATCATGACGCTTTCCTTGAAAAACTTCTTTGAGACAAACACCCAAAAGATGTCGTAAATGAAGGCACAGCCGAGAAGAACTGTACCAACCTAATTAAGGAAAAAAAACAATTAAATCATACAACATTAGTATCTTAGAGCATGGTCAGGAGAGTTGCTAGTTTTAAGTTTAAAATTTTTTAAAAACTAAACCAATTTTTAGTTTTAGTTTTTTTGTGGCTATGATGACTAGTGGTGGGTGGTGACTTCAGTGACAATGATAATCAATAGTAGCAATGGTGCAACAACAATGTGATGGAGCCAACAATGATTAACTAGTGACGGCGACATTTGCAATGGTGGTAATAGGTGGTCATGGTGGTAATGTCGATGATGATGGTGAAGGCAAAGATCATGGTGGCAAACAATGTTGATGATAGTGACCACATTGGTTGACTGGCCATGGTAGTAGTGACAACAATGGTGGTTGTGGTAGCTAGTAGGAGAGTGTGGAGGGGGCAATGGAAGCAGAGATGACAATTGCAGCTATGACTAGTGATAGTGGTCATAGTGAGAGTAATGATGATAGCGGTGACGACCAATGGTGGTGGTCAGTGGTGATGGCAGCCGCAGTTGACTGGTGATAGTAGTGGTGATTGTGGGAGATGGCTGTGATAGTGGCAGTAGTGAGTCTTTTAGGAGAGATGGGAGATTTAAATGAGTTATTTTTACAACTAAAAACCAAAATGGTTCTTTTTTAGCTTTAAAAATTAAGTTAAAAGTGTTTTGAAACTTGTTTAACAATCAATTTTGCCCCAATTCAGTGACCACATTTTGTTTTGAAATTTGCATTTGAAAATAAAAAATTGAAAACTTACAATCACCTAGAACAAGTCCTTGATTTTCGTAAAGAAACTTTTCATGTAGCATAAATATATCAAGACAGACTCCAACTAGACAAATTACAGATGTGAGTGTTTGCTGAAACAAGCAGCAGTGGAAAATAGAAGTAATGCAACACCAGATGCACATAACAAACTAAGTATGTTGTTAGTTCATTTCTTCCCAATAAGAGATGTATCAAAAAATTGTCAAAGTAAATATCAGAGTATCCATTAAATGGCTTCCACCGAAAATTAACAGAAATTCAAGAATAATTTTGTCATGGTTAATATAAAGCACAACACAAACATAATATAAGCTCAAATAACTACCTTGAGATTTGGTACATGTACAATCTGTAGAACTGTGATTATCAGTGCAATTCCCTGTTAGAACAACCAATGAAAAAGAAATTATGATTAAATGTATAGAGACTAATAGCTTATCCAGATAAGTAAAACAATCAATCAGAGTTTTCATATCATATATCTAAAAATAGCAAAGTTATTATAATTTGTACAGTTGGGAAAAGAAATATCATGAAATAGTTGCATTCAGAAATAAGGATCCAAAAATTCTTCACCAAAAGCATCCACTTGACACTCCTGGCAGGCAGTGAATTTCCTTTTGGTATAAAGCAAAATTAAATTATGAGAAATGTACCCTCTTCCTCTTTGAAAATAACAAAGAAAAAGACAAACTTCCTTTAGACCTTTAGTGTCTACACGATATGTTTGAAGAAGAGGAATAGCATTTAAGACTGGAGAAAAATTTATCCTTACAAGTATATCTTGACCAATCCAGGCAAAGGATTTGTTGCGATGAACTGCCCAGAGAACAGAAAATGTTATACAGAATGGAGAAACAGCCAAAGTCAGGTATGAGATAGCTCCTAAGAAAGGTACTTTGATGTATGACTCTCCAGCATGCTTGAACCATCTGTGCAGGAAAACAAAATGAGTTTCTTTTACAAGTTAATATTCTGGAGGAAGTGAGGAACATAATGACGACATCAATTAAAAAGGACATAGAAGAATGCAAGGGTGGAAGCTCAAACATTGTAGAACACAACATCCTCAATCTTTGAAATTTGAAAATTACTCTCTCAAACGTGAGGAAAGAAGAGACTAATTTACCTTATGACTGATTTTCAAGTGTACAAGGTATCAAAGCATCATGATTCTATATCATGTGAAACATTTATATAATATATAATATACTATTTGTAAACGTTAAAATGCAACAAGATTATCAACATCTCATGTCGTTCAAGCATACAACAATTAAGTTTATCACATAATATTATAGCACATTCTCAAAAAATTAATGAAAGATAAAATTAAGTTCAATGTAGTCTTATACACAAAGAGCGCAGATTACACCTAGAAAATCCTTTTCCCAGTCATTTAGTCAGCTTTGTGGGAGTGTGTGCATGCACATGTGAGTGTGCAAGTCCATTGGACCTGATGGCTCCTGAAAAATCTGTAAAATATTAAAATTTCTTTTCATGATATCTTCTGGAGAATAAAATGTCAGAGTGACAGACTTCTCCAAAATGTGTACATCACTTTTGGTTTTGCATTGTAAAATCATCTTCAAATTATAAAAGAAAAGTACAAAATTCCATGGATATGGAAGAAGAGATGAAATAAAAAGCACCGCCAGCAACATTGCTCTGTCTAAAAGTAAATTATACGTAGGGGGAGGGGGGAGCTAACCCTTGGCTGTTTTACTGACTACCACTGACTATACAGCTCATTTTTTTCTATCAAACCAGCCATAAGTTTCACTTATCTATACTTTGTTGCAGATTATGTGCAAATAAAGCACATATTATAAGGTCACAGCAGCTAATTTATCTAAATTGACAACAACTTCTGATTGTGCACAAAATATCAAGCTCATATAATCGCATCTATGAATTTCTAGTCTAAGATTTGAAAATAATTAATGAAATATGCATTTAAATGAAAAGGAAGGATATGCATTTTCTGCCTAAGGCATCAAGCTGATCATGCAAAAAAAAGATAACCCATCCAAATTCCAACTGGGTTTATTATTTTGTCATAAAACATATATCAGTTCTCCTCGGATCCAATTTGAACTTCCCCAAATACATTTTGAGCTTCTCAAATAATCAATGAGGAATTTTTTCAAAAAATAAAATATGACTTGGTCAAAAGATGATACACCACACCTGGTCAAAAGAGCAACCAGGCATGTTTGCAACCCCTACAGATACATGAAAAAATATGGTTAGCAATGACTTGGCAGAGAATAACATGCCAATAGCAGGAGAGACATGGAATTTTTCCTGCATAGACATATACGCAAATGGATTTTTTTTTCCCTCACACGGATGCAAAAATATCCAATTTTAGACTGATTTAGTGGAAGTTAATACCTCAATCCCACCAATACAGAAGAGAACAACCAAAACATCAATGAACCACGACGACATCAGTTTGTAAAGCATAAAAAGGAAACATGAAGCAAAAACAACAAAAAGGACTGCAGCTTTCACATTCATATTTACAACTCCACTAACACTAGGATATTTAGTGTTTGGGATTTCATCTGAAGCATCCTGTAAGAAAAGAAAAAATTGACATTAAGTAGTAGGATCAACAACATATTAAGAAAAGAAATGAGAATCCAACTTGAGGAAATACTAAAAGAATAGGATAAACAGACCTTTAGTAGCTTATCCTGTTCAATAGCTGCTTCTCGGGTCGTCCAAGCTGACCAATATGATGCACACAATATGGTAAGAACTGCCATCATCCAAAGAAATACTTCTGCTATGTCAACAGCTGGTCGAAGTGGTGAGTACAGCTGCACAGACACTGCATAGCGGCAAAAAATTTTAGAAAGCTCGTCTCCCCTTTGGAAAAATAAAATAGTAGTTACATTGCAATTAAAGAACCCGCTCATAAGCATTAATAAAGATGTTGTGACCATCAACTTAGCTAGCTGCATTAAATAGAAAATATTACTAGTCCAGAAAACATGCACATTGCTCACCAGATGAAGTACTCGTCAGCATTTTTTCCAGCCTTGTACCTGCATCTAGCGGAAGCATGACAGCAGGTATGTGTATGTTCAAATCAGTTTCATCAGGTTCGCAAACCATCTTGTAAAGTTCTGCAAACAACAAAACCAAATTTGACATGAAAATAGAAATAAAAAGTGTACATATTACACATGACCCACCCAACACAACAGTGAAGCATCTTCTCCCACTAAAAAAAACTACCCCCCACCTTTTTGGTTATTTATGATTAGGATGGCTGAAGCATTAGCATTCTGTGCAATATTTGCTTTTTTTGTGAACGTGCAGTTGCCTCGATCCACCATGATGACATCTCCCACAATCTGACAGTTTACAAAACACAGTAGTACTACTAACATTTAGTACTTTGCTACACTAGTGACCACCAAAGTACATTACAACATGTCACACATGAAGAAAGAACCTTATTCTTTGGCGGAATGCAACAATCACGAGGATCTGAAAGAATAAGGCGCGTGTGCTTTGCATTTTTCTCTTTAGACACAATGGCTCTGCCAAATCTGGCACCCATACCAACAAATTCAGCATCCTCTACACCATTGACCCATGTTTGTACTTTTACCTGACAATTATAATATGCTAATCAACACTTAAGTTGAACTTGAGAATTATTAATATATCAGAAACAAAACAATTTGATCTCGAATGTCTGATTATGAACAAAATGATTTTGATTCTCCATAACCATGCATGCTTCTAGTAAGAGGAAAAAGCAAGAAACCCAGAAATGAAAAGAGAAAAAGAAGTGAACTTTGTAAAGTGGGTATACCAGAACGAACTGGTTCTCGCAACCGGGCTTCTTTGGAGTTGAATCGTCGTCGTGAACTATGTCCCCAGCTATAACAGAAGGAGCATCGCGGAGAAGCAAAAGTAGAGTAAAAATCAAGAGAATCGAGCAAATCTTCTCCGAAGCCATGGATGCAGTCTCACCTGAACGAGATTTATGAAACCATTACCAACTCACAGTTGAAACTAGAAACGGAGAGAGACAGAAGCTGCCGCGTCTTGGATTTTGATCCATTCAATAAAATAAAGAAAAAATCAAAGCATATTACTGTTATTATAATAATAATAATAATAATAATAATTATCACATATTCAAAGCCATATATGCATATTACCAACTCATGATAGAGTCAATTAGTCATATATGCATACTATCAGAATCCAGACAAAAATACTGTAAAAATTGATAATTGATTATAATTAGAAGAAGAAGAAAAGAGTCTGGGAAAATGCGGTAAAGTCACGGCAGCCACGCTGGCCACTGTTGCCGGACTCTAACCACTTGCTCATGTATTAAAATTAATTCTTTTTAACAATTTATTTAATAGATTTTTTTATATATTATTTATCATTAAAAATTATTTTTATTATTATTAAATTTTTTATT
>JAMLFT010007519.1:0-14706 GCA_026544285.1 Pachyrhizus erosus | reverse complement strand
TGAATTCATTGAGGGTTAGTTTGTTTAAATTTATTTTTTTTACAAAATTATTTATTAAAAAAAATGATTCTTTAAAAAGTACATAGTATTTTGTTCTTAAAAAATAAAAAATTATTTAAAAAGAGAGTTAAAACGACGAAACCAAATTATTTTACCCCTTTCTTCAAACCCTGGCTCGCTGCATATCTCTCTCACTTACTCATCTACATGCTTTATTTTGACTCTGCACATTTCAAGCTCATTTCTTCTTACCATTGACAATGTAAGTGATTCTTGGTGTCATCCTTACAATCCATCTTTCGTTGTTTTGAAAATTTTAGGGTTCTATGTGGTTTGTTTGAAAATTTGAAGTTGAACTTTTGTGAATGAGTTGAATGAAGTGTGAGTTAAACTAGTGTGTTGTCCTAATTGATTACTGCTAGGCATTGTGTTTGATGTAAGTAGGACTTGACTCGAAACAATCTTCATTCATTGATTGTAGCTTTTCATGTAGCCCACCAAATGTTTGTTAAAATGCCAAGCATGGAAAATACTCATACATTCACTAAATTTGTTAGAACAATGAGATGTACATGATCACAATTGAACTATAATGTGATACTGAACATTCAAATAAGTTATTTTCATCTTGATAACTCTTATTGCAAATTATGACTGTTTTATGATGCTTACATTTGCAGTCAAATATGGGTCGCACCAAATCTACTGTTGGGCTTAATCCTACCCATTTCAATAAAGAAAAAAAGCCAAAGTTGCTTCACCATCCCCCAATCCTCCACCAAGAAATCTTGGGCGAAATAGAGAAAGACAAGAAAGATATAATGAAATCAAGATTTGGTCATTTATCTCAAAAAGAAAAGTGCATCTCATGCCAAAAGAATATGACCTTTTCTTGAATGGGTTGCAAAGGAGGAACTGGATGAAATTGGCAAATCTACTACCCAAATATGATCCAGAAATTGTTCTAGAAATTCATGCAAATGTCTAGGCTGAAGGCCCAAATGAAAAGTAATCAAAAGTAAGAGGTAAATGGATTTCCTATGATAGAAACTCAATCAATGAATTTTTTGGCAATCCATTACATCTTCTAGAAGGTTGTTAGTGCACTTATTAGAGATTGAGATATGAAATTCATGGGTTTAATAACAAAGAGGTAGAAAGAGAACTTTGTATCCCCAATCGGTCCTATCAATTGGGACCCACTAACAATCCACTAAGGATTCGACATAAAGACATGAAGACTCTTACCTAGGTTTGGATGACTGTTTTTCTAGCCAACATAGTACTGAATGGTCATGTCTCCGACCTGAACGTGCCCATATGCCATTTACTTTTTTGCATTTTGAAAGAGGAGTACTCCGTTGATGTAGCAAAAATTATCTCTGATGAGGTTTACAAATTTTTCAGTTAGAAGTGAATAAGAATAATGAGATGCTAAGGGATCTCTAGGATGCCCTACACTGACCACAACTCTATGCGAGCCTCAAGGGGTAGAGGTCATCCTACAGCAAAAATCAGACCTGCCAATTGCTAAAAGATTCATAAAGGAAAATTGCATAAATAGTGAAGAAGATGAACAGGCTTCCAACCCTCAACAACAACCTTCTCCACCTCCTATAATTGAAAATCAACCTTTTGAACAACCTGGATCTTCAACAGCTCCTTCAATGGAATCAATGCTCATGGAACAAATGTCCTATATTAGAGCCACAATGGAGCATATGCAATTCCAGCAGAGCTTTAATCATAGGGGCATTATGCATATCCACCAAGGACTTTATAGAAGCATGCCTAAAGGACAACAGAATCCGTGGATGAACCTTGATCAATTTAGCTCTTATTTGTCGTGGCTTAAGGACAGACACATTTTTCCAAGGGGGCAGGAGCAACTAGAGCTAAAGATATTCCTGACTATTGTGTGGGTGGGAGCAGAGCCATTTGGAACTACAGTAATAGAAGACCCAGTCCAATTCCAAAATGAGGAGTTTGACACAAAACTGGATAGAATCTTGAGAGGAGATTGACATCCCGTTCACCTTTTGTGCTCACATTGAAGAAAAAATGGTTTCATTATTTTGTTATGCATGAAAAAATTTAAATTAATTAGTTTAGTTTTAGATTCTTAATTAATTTAGTATTTCAGTTTAGTAGTCTAATTTAGTAGTTGCACTTTTGTTATCGTCAATGAATACTTTTGTTTCTTAGTAAGTAGCTTTTATCTATTATTTTTGAAGTCATGTGCATAGATAGCTGGTGGCTTATACAAGTCAATAACTGACACAATTTTTTGTGATAGCTAAAATTTGTTGAGAATCATTGAAAATCTTTCTTGATTAGTGATTGAAAAGAAATCATACCTTAACAAGTGTTCTAAGTTAGAACAATAGAGTGAACTGAGCAAGGACTGAAAAAGAAAAATTGTGGTTGAATCCATGATTCAAAATTTATTTGGGATATGGGTGCATCAAAATTAAACAAGATAAATGGTTGGGAACAATGATTGAGAAAAATTAAGGAATTAAACCTAACAATCAAGTGAGTGTATGAACCCCTAAATAGTTTGAGAGTTCTATTGATGAATTGTTAGTTGATGTTGCTTGATTTTTTTTTAATTTATTTTGCATCACAAAATAAAACATGGAAATGACTAAGGAATACTTGTATAAATTGAAACTTTTATAACTCAAGGCCAAATAGCCAACCTATGCATAATATGACAAATTTTTGTGATAACCCATTTGAGCTAAAAAATCCTTCATTGCAACCTAACCTTCAATTAACATATATTCTTCCCACCCTTGTAGCATGCTTACTAAAGGAAAGCATAAGTGCAATTTAAATATATGAAATAAGAATGATTGGTTCTGGTTTTAGTTTGATTGTAATTATGGGGAAAATGGTTAGGTGATTTACTCTCTGGGAAATTATATAGTTCTACTAAATAAGAAGAAGAAGAAGAAGATGTGAATTACAGAAAAGAAAAGGAAAATGGTGTAGTTTGGACTCTAAAGAATAGATAACAGACAACATAAATGAAATTTTGTTTGAATTGTAGATATGTTCTGCTTTTCTTAAGTGTACAATTTATTATATGAGAAATCAATGTTTAAGGAACCCAACCTCATTACAACCCTTATGAAGACCTTAAGATTCATGTTTATTATATGTTTCTGATCTGATTGAAAATGAAAGGTAACCTTGATTTGTTCAAAAATTAGTAGAAATGAGAGAAACACTCACCTGTGAGAAATTAAGAGAGAAATTCCTTAGTTAGATTCTCAATTCATTGTTACAATTGTTTAGATAGGAAGTTGTTTGCATTTGTATCCTACTTTGATTGGATTTGGAGACATCATAGGTTTCTACTTTGATATGTTGTTTTGTGCATGGAAGTGGTCTTAATTATTGGACCATAAGTCTGATTTCTAAATAACCATTATTTGTGGTGAGGACAAACCTTGGTTTTTGGGATTCAATTACTTTGCTTGAGAACAAGAAATATTCTAGGTTGGGGGAAGTTGATAAGTGCCAATATTCAATACATTTACATGAGAAAATTGGTTCATTTTGTTCTTAATTGTTGTTTAAATTAGTAATTACCCCCTAATTTGAGAATTATTAAATCCAAATATATGTTTTTGAGTCATGAAACAAATGGAGACATTTAATCCTTATGTTGTATGAATTTCAGATAACTAAGGAGGGAGAAAAGAATTGAAGATGTATGGATAGAAGCACAAGAAGATAGACAAAAAGGGGGACTTTGATGCTAAAAAGTTCAAGCCAGAGCTTGCCTAAGCGAAACCAGGTCGCTTAGGCGAGAATTGTCCAAAGGCAGAAAAAGTTGTAGTGGTCAGCTCACCCAAGCGAGAATATCTCGCTTAAGTGAAAGGTACTTCGCCCCAAGTGAGACTAGGTTCACTCAAGCGAGAATGATCCCAAGAGTGGGTATATTTCAACAAGAATCTCGCTTAAGCTAGGCATGGCTCGCTTGAGCGAGACAACTTTTCTTCAAGGTTAAGTACTCTTCTCGCTTGAGCGAAATTGACTAGCTTAAATGAGAATTCATTAACCCAATTACCGAGTAGAGTTTAAAAACATACATAGAGGAAGGAAACAGGAGGTGACAACACAGGAGGAAGCTTTGAGCATCTCCTCATGTATAAATCTACCTTGTATTGATGAAGGCTACCATGAGTAGCTAACTTCCTTCTTTTGGGATTGGATGTAATCTATTCAAACTTAGATGTATTTTTGGTGATAGTTATGTATAGGTCTCTATTTCTAGTCGTTCTTGGTATTTTCATTTCGTTCTTATTGTTGGATTCTATCTGATCAATAGACTCTTGATTTTGATTCTTAGGTTTAACTGAAAAGTATTTGTAAGAATAAGATCTAAACAAAAATACTTGATATTTTGTAATGCTAGGAATAGATTTCAACATATCGATTGCTTCACAATATCTGAACTTAATGTTGGTTAATTTGCTAGATAACTAAGGAATTAGTGTTTAGGAAATTTTCTTAAGAATTTCATGCTTGAGGAATAAGTGTGAATGATATAATATATGGTATCAAGATCCAGTACCTATAAGTATTATATGTCGTTATCAACAAAAATACAGAAGAGTGAGATAGAGTAAGTTCAATTCTAATCTCTTTAATTGAATTTTATGACCAAGTTCTCTTGTCATTATATAATTTCAAATGCAAAGTTATTTTGGTAACATCAATCTATTATGAACAAAATCATTATTAATTTTATATACTTAGTGAGTGTTGCAATAGAAAATTTTAATTGAAATTGTTCCTTAGGGGTTTGACATTCGTACTCTAAAAAAATACTATACTATAGTTGATTCGATGCACTTGCTGAAAAAAATAATCAACAATGACTCAAAAAATTTGGATCCCTGTTAGATACAATGGTCTTTGGCACATTGTGCAACCTAATGATCTCTCTGAAAAACAAATTAGCCATATGGCATGTATCATCATGTTTGTGGCATGGGATGAAATATGTTATCCTAAGAATCTATCCACAACCACAAATACAAAATCTCTTCCATTGCTAGTCCTAGACCACCCAATGACAAAGTCCATGGATAAATCCGTCCAAGGAGAAGAAGGTATAAGCATAGGTTGATACAACCCATAGGGAATCAGTTTGGCCTTTGCTTTATGACAAACATTACACCTCTTACAAAAGATGTTTACATGGTGCTTCATCTTTGGCCAAAAGAAATGTTCTTGTAAAACATGTAGAGTCTTATTTGCCCCAAAATAACCCATTAAACCTCCCTCATGAGCTTCCTTATTCAATATATCCCTATATGAACTATGAGGAATGCATAACCTTTTCCCTCTAAAAAGGAAGCCATCTTCTTGAAAGAAATCTAAATAAGACTTATTCACACATAAATCAAATATTTTTTACAAATCCACATTATCCTTATACAACTCCTTAATACTACTAAATCCCAACACAGTAGAATTCATCAAGGAGATAAGTGCACACCTCCTATGGAGAGCATCAGCCACAATATTATTCTTACCCTATTTGTGCTTAATAACATAAGGGAATTGCTCTTGATACTCCACCCACTTAGCATGGCGTTTATTGAGTTTTCCTTGACCCTTCAAGTACTTGAGAAGTTCATAATCACTATGGATCACAAACTCTCTAGGAAGAAGATAGTGTTGCCATGTTTGTAGGGCGTTGATAAGAGCATAAAGCTTTGTATCATGAGTGGAATAATTTAAATGGGCAACCTTAAGATTTTCACTAAAATAAGCTATAGGGTGACCTTCTTGCAAAAGAACTGCCCCAATTCCAATATTGGAATCATGTCATTTTAGTTCAAAGGATTTTTGAAATTTTGGAAGGACAAGAACAAGAGTTTTGATTAATTTATCTTTTAGAGTTTGAAAGTCTTGTTCTTGATCCTTCTCCTACTTAAACACCATATTTTTCTTAACCAGTTCATTTATAGGGGTTGCTATAGTACTGAAATTTGGAACAAATCTCCTATAAAAGCTGGCTAATCCATGAAAGCTTCTAACATCACTGATGTTTTGTGGTGTTGGCCAATCTCTAATAGCCTTAATCTTTTCTTCATCCACTTTTACACCTTGAGCACTAATTACAAATCCTAAAAACATTACTTGGTATACACTAGAATATCATCAAAATATAAAACAACAAATCTCCCAATAAAATCTCTAAGGACATAATTCATAAGCCTCATGAATGTGTACTTAGAGCATTAGACCAAAAGGCATTATTAGCCATTCATACAATCCAAATTTGGTCTTGAATGTAGTTTTCCATTCATCTCCCTCTCTCATTCTTATTTGATAATACCCACTCTTAAGATCAATCTTTAAGAAAAGAGAAACATCTTATAACTCATCCAACCTAGGGATATGGTGCCTATACTTAATTATAATTTTGTTAATAGGTATACAATTAGTGTACATTCTCTAAGACCCATCTTTTTTAGGCACTAGGATGACAAGCATAACGCATGGGCTCATGCTCTCTTGTACCCACTCCTTGTTAATCAAACCCTCAACTTACTTTTGTATCTCCTTAGTTTTCTTAGGATTACTCTTGTAGGCAGGCCTATTAGGAAGGCTAACTCCTAAAATTAAATCAATTTGGTGTTCTATTCTTCGAATAGGGGGAAGTCCTATGGGAATGTCCTTTGGAAGCACATCATTAAACTCCTCAAACAAATTTTCAATAGATTCACTTAACTTAGCACCAATAGCTACATAATTAAAGTTTGGCAAACAAATGAATAAAGGAATCCTAGCTAAGAGAGGCCTCTTTACCTCTTGGAAAGAAACTAGCAAGTTCTTACTTGATACTTCCTTTACCTTTTCCTTTCCCTTTTTCTTCTTATCTTTATTTTCTTCTTGAACCTTAGACCCAATTTGGATCTTTAGTTCTTTTTCTCTCTTCTTCCCATCTTCAGTTGATCCTTACTCACTTCTTTAGGGAAAGAGGTTTGAGAGCTACCTTCTCCCTATTGTGTCTAAAAGAATAGATGTTAGATACACCATTAAATGAAACATTCCTATCATATTTCCATGGTCTACTTAACAAAATATTTGTAGCCTCCATTGGAACAACATCACATAATACCTCATCTAAGTATGTCCCTATGGAGAAAGTAAGCATAACTTGCTTGTCTACAAGAAGCTCTCCCTTCTCACTAAGTCATTGAAGCTTATATGACTTTAGGTGAGAGGTCATAGGAAATGCAAGTTGATCTACGATCCTAGTGCTAGTTACATTAGTGCAACTACCACTATCAATGATGAGGGAACACACTTGTCCCTTCACAAGACACCTAGAATGGAAAATATTTTCTCTTTGAGAGACGTCACACTCATGAGGAAAAGCACTTAAGATACATCTAACAACAAGCAATTCACCCTCCTTAGGTGAGTAAATAGTGTCACTATCATCCTCACTAGAGGCGCCACTCTCATCTATGGAAGAAGAGCTATTAATGCTCCCATTTTCTCTCACTATCATGACCCTCTTGTTAGGGCATTGAGAAGCAATGTGTCCTTATCCTAGGCATCTAAAGCATTTAATCAAACTAGATTTAGAGGGAGTGAGGGTGTTCTTGCTTACAAGCTTGCCTTCTTTAGGCAAAGAAATAGAAGGAGAAGAAACATCTAAACTACTTTTTACAACTTGATTTTTAAAAGAGGACATGCCCTCCTTCTTGGAATTTTCCTTCCATGAAGTTGATGCCTTATATGCTCCTTTTGTTTCCTTGTCTCTTCTTCAATTGTTGTTCCACTTTGAGGCACCAATGAAACAATTCATGCAAGTTAATATAGGATTGAAGCTCAATTATATCTTGTATGTCTCTATTCAAACCATTTAAAACTCTTACTATGGTAGCTTATTGAGGCTCATCCACTTATGCTCTAATCAAACAAAGTTCAAGTTCTTTAAAATATTCATCAATGCTCTTATTACCCTGATAAAGTCTTTGCAATTTATTATGCATGTCTCTAATGTATGTAGAAGGAACAAACCTACCCCTCATGGTACGTTTTAAATCCTATCAATCCCTTTCTCTTATTCTCCTACTTCTTCTAACCTCTTCTTGAAGTTGGTTCCACCAACTCATTGCATATTTCTCAAATGACAATGTAGCAAGTTTTAATTATTTAATTGATCTTAATGCATGACATTTAAAGATTTGATCTACCTTAGTTTCCCATTCAAGATACAATTTAGGGTTTGAAGAATCCTCAAACTTAGTAGAGCCACTTTAGGCTCTTCCTCTCTTTCTTCTCTACCATATCTAGGTTTATGTTCATTATTTTTCTCATTATGTCTTGATCTAGACCCATGGGAGCCATATGTATGTCTCGACCTTTCATGATTAGGCCTTGTTCTTTCTCTTCTAGATACGTGATCATCAAAAGAATCATTACTAACATGAGAGTATGAATTAGATTTATCATTATTTTTAATTAAGTCATCTATCTTAAGGTTCAAATCCCTTATACTTCTTTCAAATCTATCATTCATTCTTCTTTCACTTTCCAATTGAATCCTTTGCATTTGTTGTATCATATTAGCCATAATCTTGGCTGATTTTGGAGACAAAACATCATTATCATCATCACTTGCCATTCCTACAAACAAAGGACAAAGTTAGCACAAGTAAAATATCAAGAGAAATTTTCATAACAAGGCACTCGTGTTTCACCCTTCAAGGGCTTTTCAATGATGATACACTCTTGCCTTTTACCACTTCCTAGCTCTCCTTTGTCAATAGGAAGCAATTTCTCCAAATGCACAATTCAAAGGCTAAACTTTGTGAAAGAGGAACAAATTCAATCAAACCAAGAATAAAACAAATGAAATGAAAACGATAAGACAAGACCAAGGAAGCAAAACAAGACAAGCAAGAAATGCTAAAAGAAATGAAGGTACTACTCAAAGTAGAAAAGGATGAAGACAATTTAGTATTAGATATAAGAGACTCAAAAAATTCAAAAAGTAACAAGAGGAAGAATTAATGAGACAACTCAAGTAAACCAAAGCATGCAATACACAATGAAGGAAGGAAGTAGGAAACTCAAAGCATGCAATACACAATGAAGAAAGGAAGTAGGAAACTCAAAGCATGCACATGAATTCAATGACACAAGAGTGCACTAGAATCACCAAAACATGTTATACAACATTTTAGAAAATTTTCATGGCATATAAGAGACTTCAAAGCATGTATTACAAACAAGTAAAGCCTAAGAAGTAATCAAGAAGTGATTACACACCAAAATAACAAGTAAATTAAGGTGAAAATACAAGAAATATGCCTCAATTTTGGTGTTTAAAACACTAGATACAAGTATTCAAACCCTAGCTTCCAAGTTCAAGGTATTTGGCACTCAAAGTTGTAAGATAATATCAATTTCACTTTGCATAAACTTTGAACAACAATCTCTCTAATATAATTGATATCGAACAAGTGGAGAATGAAGCTAAAATTGATGAAATGAAAGCAAAGAAGCAAAAATATATTGCCTCGGGTTTTGTACCATTCTAAACTATTTTTTATTTTCTTTTCTCTTTTTCTTTTAACTTGTAATTGATGGAAGCTCAAGAAGTGGTCAAGAGCTTCATGTTGCTTTTGATTTTTGAATTGAATTTTGTAGGCACAAAGTTTCACCAAAAATTTGAATCAAAGTTTGGAGGCAAATTCATTTTTCACCAAAATTTGAATTAAATCCTAAAGGTAAATTCAAACTTTCACCAAAATTCGAATGTAACTTTGGAAGTAAATTCAAATTTCACCAAAGTTTTGGTGGAAAAATTTGAATGAACTCAAATTTTAAATGAAATTTGAAAGAGAAATCCAAATTTTAGAAGAAGAATGAGAAGAAGATTGATTCAAACTTTCAATAATTAAAGGAGAATAGATTTCACAATTCAAATACAAGGCAACTCAAGAAAATGCAAGATCTAACAATCAAAAGTTTAGATCTAACAAGAAAACATCTAAGAAGAAAGATCAAAGCTAAGAACACATGAACATCTCAAGAACACGTGATGAACACTTGAACAAAAATCCTAGATCTAGATCAAACTACACATGTTTTACTAAATGTTTTTGCATATTCATTATCCTAAACACATGGAGAACAAAACCTGAGCATTGAATCAACAAAATAACAAAGAAAACTTGATGATCCAAGCCAAAATTATGTTTGAACAATTCATACCAAGGAAGAAGGACAAGAATACAAAAATAAAGCAAGAAAGTAACCTCTAAATGATGTTGTCCAAGCTAAAAGAGATGGAGAATCACTTCAAGCAAGCATCCGAAGCAAAACCTCCATATCCAAAGCTCAAAATAAGGCATGAAAATGGAAATAACAAGAAGCAAGTCTCAGTCACAAGAGGTAGAAGAAGTACTCAAACCATGGCAAGAGAAGCAAGGAGCATGTGACTCAAGAAAGGAGCATATGATTCCAACAAACTAGTGGAACTTCCACTAAGTAACTAACTCAAGCATCACAAGTGTGACTCAAACAAGCAAGGAACATGATGAGCAAGCATCAAAAGCATGACACTATAAAAAATCATGCATGAGCAAAGGAAAACAAGTAACATGTGCTACAAACCAAAATCGAATCAAGCAAAGACAAGAAACATGCTTGACAGACCAAGGAAAAGATGAATTAGTGCAAACCGAAGCAATTTCAAGCACTTTCAAACAAATTTAACACGAATTTAAGTAGATCTAACCAAATTGAAGATTAAACTTGAGGATGGTAAGCCCTTGATACCAAATGTTATACTTCAAGTTTCATGAAACTTGGATTACCTACCATGGATCTTCATCCAAAACAAGTAAATCTTCAAGGAGAAGCATTTGACTAGGGAGAATAATTGGGTTCCGCCACTTGAAGACTATTCTTCAAGATAAGGAGTGAAGAAACTGGCCACAAAGTTTATATGCTTTGATAAGGATTCAAAGAGAAATCACTCACTAGAAACTAGAGAGAATTCTAAGAACTCATAACGAGATTTCATTTACATGATTCAAAGGTGTTGCCTATTGTTGACTTGCTAGCTTATATAGACAACTAAGCAAGCAACACAAACCATTACAAGATATAAGGTGGCAGTTTGGGACAAGCAAGAGAGATAAAGTTCAACCACACCAATACAAGTCCAAATCCTACAATCTAATGGGCCAAAATACAAGCTCAAACTCAAATACAACTCAAAAGAAGTCCTAAACTACTTAGCCCAAAATACAACGCCTAAAACGTGGATCCTAAACTACAAATGATCAAATTGGACTTATGGCCTAAGGATAGCCCTATATGAAGCTCATGAAGCTTGGACTAACAAAAATTCAACAAGAGTCCAATCTTTTCTTCAAGTATTTTCTTCCTTGATCTTGTAAGAAAACCTTGAATGTTCCAATCTCCATCTTTAGAGGCTAGGCTTCTATCAAATATTCTTGAAGGAATGATGAAGGTTTGATTAAAGAGACTCGTTATGGGATATACTGTCCTTTATGGCTAGCTATCTTTCAAATTTTTTCCTCTAGATATTGTCAAGTGCTAAACCTCTTAAAGGCTGAGATTTGATACCAAAATGTAGAACACATAGAAAAATAGGAAGGGGTTTCAATAGTGTTTTATAGGAAAAATTGAAAACAACAATCAAGAAAATTTAGGAACAAATCATTTGAAGGATTTCAAAAGACTATAAAGGTAAATAATGAAAATGAAGATGATATGTTAGCACTTTTGTAATAAGAACAATTCACCAAGTTAGTAAAATAAAGAAAATAGAGAAACAAAGACACAACAAATTTTATACTAGTTCACCTCTACCACTTAGACTATGTCTTGTTATTGACAAACCACTAAGTTGCACTATATATAAAATTACAAGTATTCTTTTAGGAAGTCACTTTTGACTTTATAACAAGTAGCCTTTATCCTAGGTTCTTTAAGCTATTACAATAAAATATTATTTCTTAAGCCACTTTTGGCTTAACCTAACAAATTCTAAGATTTTGGGTACAAGCTAGCTCACATGAATCTACAATATATATTTAAACTAACATAATACATATAGTTTTTAGCATCTTCCCTTCATGTTAGTGGTTCCCAGCTCAGTTGGCACAATGTTTCTTTGCTCTCTTCTCAAGATGCAGGTTCGATCCCCCACTTCCTCCTTTTCCTCTTATTCTTCTTTTGATTCCTTCCCTATTTGTTTTGTTAATATATGTACACACTTGGGTGCATCCTAACACAACTGGCTGTAGCCCAGTTGGTGTGCGTCTATACTAATGCACTCTCAATATCAACATTAACAATAACAAAATATAAATACTATTAGAGAATGATTCTTTTTACTGAAATTTTCTAATATTTATATTACTATTTGTTAATTTTACTTTTAATTCCTAATATCTCAATTATTTTATTTTATTTATGTTTTTATTTTATCAATACATTATAACGGAACGCCTTCTTCCTTGAGCTTCCTTCACCTACGCTAGTTCCTGCACCCTACAACCTATGCAACCACCTTCACCCGTGTTTTATGGATTAAATAAATCAGATACGGAGCTAGGAGATGTTATATATATACATAGATACCAAAAAGCACGAAGATGAAGAACTTAAACCGAGAATTCCTTCATTGAATTCAAGTTTATATTCCCCTTTCTTTTCACTGAACAATTCAAAAACAATCTAACTTCCCTTCCCCTTCAAGAATCAACAAAAATAGAGCAGGAAACGTCGAATCAAACCTTTGCCGAAAAATTGGTTTTAGCTTAGCAAAAAATCAAAAATCAGGTAGGAGTCTCTGTTTTTTAATTTTTCTTTGTTAATCCATTTCTAAAGATGTTATTCCATGTTAAACCTATGAATTAATGAAAACGATAATGAATGGTTGGATTTCAAATTTTGAATTCCTCCTTTGTCAACCATAGCTATTAATTTATAATTCAAGCAATTTTCGTTACGAATTTGAATTGGATTTCGACTAGTTATAGGAATTATGAGTAATGACGGAATGAATTGATTGAATTGCATTACTTGTGATGATACTATAAAATTTTTTGAATAAATGCTGAAAATACAAAATTGAATTTTTGCTAACTATGATTGAGTTGTTGACTGACTCAATATGGGCGAAGAAGAAATAATTAGGAATAGAAGAGAAAAAGATAAGTAAAGGAGAAGAAGAATAAGTGGTAGAGAGGAGAGAAGTAGAGAGAAGAGAGAGGAGAGAGAAAGTAGAGAGAGAGGAGTGAGAAAGTAGAGAGAGAGGAGTGAGAAAGTAGAGAGAGAGGAGAGAGAAAATAGAGAAAAAGGGAGAAAAAGAGAAACAGAAAGATAAAAAGAAAAAGAGAAAGAAAAGGAAAGAGAAAGAAATAGAGAAATTAAAAAGAAGAGAAAAAATATATAATTGACCCACTACATTTAAGTCTAGTCCATCCTTAAATTCTTTTACACCCTAATTTTAACACTTATTTTATAATTTTTATTTATTTATCTCTTTCTCACTCTCTTTTTTTCTTATCATTGTAATGTAAAAGTATAATATGTATGTTGTACAGTGAAATTAAGTTAAAAAGATTTTAAAATATAAAATTTGTCAAATTATAATATTTTAAAAATAAAGTAAAAATTATTTACAATAGAGTTTAATGAAATATAACACAAAAGCATAATTATATTGAAAAAAATATTTATCTAATATAGATATAACTTGTTAAGGTAACGTATAATAAAAATATTACTAATAATTATATCACATGACTAATCATTTTTTTATAATTAATGATTATTTTAATATGAATATCTTATAACATGTGTTGACTTAGTTAAAGTTTAATAGTCTATAACAAATTATTTATTTATTTTTATTGTAAACAAAATTCAAACGAATTCTATTTTTTTTTAAATATCATAAAAAAAGATAAACATATATGTTTTAGTTTAAAAAAATAATCATAGTTTGAGTGCAAATCACACATAAATATATTTTTAAAATTAATTTCTTAAAATGTTTCTTATACATAACATTGTGAGTTACTACATGATTATTTTTTATTTTATTTTATTTTTTTATTAATACCTATAAATCATTCCAAAAATTATATATAGAAAGAAAGGAGATCAATTTACTCTAACAATAATTTCAAGGATCTAACCATTCTTTTTTTTATTTTTTAAATTTAATGATTAACATTAATTACTCAACCCTATAAAACACAAGTACAGTCAATGCTTTGTGAATAGGGATTATAATAAAACCAAATCCATGAATACTCATCCAACATCATCGCAATTTTGACAAAAAAAAAAATCTGTTTTAATTGAGGACAAGTTTGAGTTTGAGTGTTTTTCAACTTGAAAAAGTGATGTCAGGTTTGGATTCAGGTATGAAACTCCTTATCCTGTCCCTATCTTTGCTCATTACATATATTTTTAATTATTTATTAAATTAATATGAAATTTATATGTAATTCTATTATTATATATTATATATTACATATTATATATTATATATTATATACTTATTAATTATATAATTATGTTTATATTTTCATAATAATTAAAAATAAAAATTAATTTTTTAGTAACTAAATAAATAATATAATAATAATTTTATAATTATATAAAAAT
>JAMLFT010007518.1:0-14706 GCA_026544285.1 Pachyrhizus erosus | reverse complement strand
AATTTTTAATTCTTAAATTACTAGTTTTGCATTTTTCTCTAAATATTCAATTATTATTATTATATTAAGTATTTATTATTTTTTTCAATTATTTTTAATTATATCTAAAAACTTGCTAGATGGATAATTTCTATACATGGGCTAACATAATAAATTTATGAATGCCAATAAAATTTTATTTGATAAGTGAAAAGTTGGATGTTATAAAAAGTCAATTGGAGGAACTGTTGGATAAGAAATTCATTAGACCTAGTGTGTCACCATGGGGAGCACTAGTATTATTGGTGAAGAAGAAAGATGAAAGCATGCGATTATGCATAGATTATTGCCAACTAAACAAGGTCATTATCAAGAACAAGTAGCCACTTTCCAAAATTGATGACCTCATGGATCAGTTAAAGGGAGCATAGGTATTCTCCAAGATTGATCAATGGTCGGGATACCACCAAATCAGAGTAAAGAAGGAAAACATACCAAAGACAACCTTTCGAATGCGGTATGGACATTATGAATACCTAGTTATTCCTTTTGGAGTGACAAATGCCCTTGTTATCTTTATGGAATACATAAACCAGATCTTCCATGAGTATCTAGATTAATTCGTAGTGATTTTTGTTGATGATATTCTAATCTACTTTAAGACTCGAGAGGAACATGTCGAGCATCTAAGGATTGTACTACAAATATTAAAGGAACGCCAATTGTATGCAAAACTCTCTAAGTGTGAGTTTTGATTGGAAGAAGTGAGTTTCTTAGGACATGTGGTGTCTAAAGAAGGGATTGTTATAGATCCAGAAAAAGTAGAGGCAATTATGCAATGGAAACCCTCCAACAACAATCATAAAGATTAGAGGCTTCTTAGGCTTAGTAGACTATTACAGGAAATTCATCGAGAGATTTTCTAAGTTAGCCTTACCTCTAACCAAGCTAATTAGGAAGGATCAAGCCTTTAATTGGGACTAGACATGCGAGCATAATTTCCAAGAATTGAAAAGGAGGCTGATCATCGCATCGATCTTGATCCTGCCAAATCCTAAGAAAAAGTTTGACATGTATTGCAAAGCCTTGTGCCAAAGCTTGGGAGGCATGCTGATGTAGGAGAGGAGAATAGTCACCTATGCTTTAAGATAGTTGAGACCCCATGAAAGGAACTACACAACCCATGATTTGGAGCTAGCTGTTGTGGTTTTTTCCTTGAAGATTTAGAGACATTATCTTTATGGATCTAGATTTGAAGTATTCAGTGATCACAAGAGTCTACAGTACCTAGTTGATCAAAAGGAGCTAAATATGAGGTAGAGGAGATGGATGGAGTTTCTGAAAGATTATGATTTTGAGCTATCGTACCATATAAGAAAGGCGAATGTAGTGGCAAATGCTTTGAGCCAGAAGTCATTGCACCTATCAACAATGATGGTAGAGGAACTTCATTTGATAGAAGATTTCAGAAATCTCAACTTAGTGGTAGAAGTGTGCCTTAAGAGTTTGTACTTGAGAACCTTGAAGGTTATTGATTAGTTTTTACAAAAAGTTAAGCAAGACCAAAAGGAAGATCAATTCCTGCAAGAAAGATTAAGCTTGATGAGTTAAGACAAGGAAAGGGAATTTCAACTAGGTGTTAACGGAGTGATCAAGGTTAATAGAAGGATCTGCATTCCTCAAAATGAGGAGATAAGAAGCATGATTCTCGAAGAAGCACATAAAAGCAAGCTAAGTTTTCACCCCTGACACCACGAAGATATATCAGGACTTAAACAAAAGTTTTTGGTGACAGGGACTTATAAGGGAAGTGACCAGATTTGTAGTAGCCTATTTGACATGTCAAAAAGCAAAGGTCGAACATTAGAAGCCCTCTAAACAACTACAACATCTTCATGGATTTTGTGATAGGATTGCCAAGGACAACGATTGGATTAGGGACACCATTTTGGTAATTATAGACCGGTTAACTAAGTCTAATTACTTCTTACCCATCAACATTTGTTACTCACTACAAAGGCTGACCAACTTATACCCTAAGGAGATAGTCAAACTACATGGAGTCCCATCGAGTATAGTATCCAACAAAGATCCTCGCTTCACTTTAAGGTTTTGGGGTAGCCTACAAGAAGCTATGGGAACTAGGCTAAGGCTTAGCTTAACATACCACCCACAAATTGATGAACAAACAGAAAGGACAATTTAGTCATTAGAAGACCTACTGAGGGCATGTGTCTTGGAGTAAAGAGGAAGCTGGAATGAGTTTCTGCCTCTTGTGGAGTTCACACATAATAACAGTTTTCATGCTAGCATAGACATGGTTTCTTATGAAGCTCTATATGGAAGGAAGTGCAAAATACCCTTATGCTTGTTTGAGACAGGTGACTCTATACTTTTGGGACTAGAGACATTGCAACAAACCATCGAGAAAGTGAAGGTAATTAGGGAAAAGCTGAAGGCAACCTAGGACCGCCAAAAGAGCTATTATGACAAAAAGGAAGCCTCAGGAGTTTTAGGTCAAAGAACATGTCTTTTAGAAGGTGATCCCCACCATTGGAGTAGGGAGAGCCTTGAAATCTTGGAAACTCACACCAAAATTCATTGGCCCATATCAAATTATAAAAAGAATTGGCCTTGATGCTTACCAAATAGTCTTGCCTCCAAAACCTAGCCAATTTGCACAATGTCTTTCATGTATCTCTGCTTAAAAAATATAATCCTGATCCCTCGCATGTGATAGGACCTGATCATGTAACGATAAGATATAATTTAACTTATGATGTCACTCATGTACGAATTGGAGATTGGAGAATAAAACAATTGAGAGACAAGAATATCAATCTAATCAAGATAATATGGAACCCAAGGGATAATGGAGATGCAACATGGGAATTGGAAAGCAAGGTGATGGAGCTATACCCTCAGCTATTTCAAGGTACAAATTTTGAGGACGAAATTTTCATTTAAGGGAGGTAGAGTTGTAACGTCTTGAATAAATGGAAATTAAATATAATAAAATAATTATGATGTTATTAATTAAAATGAGAAAAATAATATGTTATGAAAGTAAATAATAGGAAAATTAATATTGGGATGACAAATATAATTATTTTTAAAATGGTTTTGGTATTATGTTTTCGTTATAACTTAATTAAAGTAATTTAGGAAATTAATTTTTGTTATTAAATTTTTTAGGATAATGAAGATTTATAAATTAATTTTTGAGAGATAAATAATGGTCAAGGAAAATAATAACTATAAATAATCAGTAGTGGTGAGGACAAACCCTAAAAATTAGAGATGACTTCCCAACCGGCAGGACGATAGTAGATTTTCACCTGACTGGTTTTGAAATGATTGAAGATTATGTGTAGTTTTTTGTGATTGATTACACTTTATTTTGTATATTTCAAGTTATAATTGTAATGGATGCAACCTTATTATTTGTAAAGGGACAATGATTTGTAACTCAATTAACTCATATTTTTTATATATTTAAATTTGCATGTCAATTATAATAGTCAATTTAAATTCTTAATTAAAAACCTTATTTTAGAAAGAATGATGAAAATTATCTTGAGTTTGAATCTAAATATGATTAACATGGTTTATTTAATAAAAGGATGCTTTTGTGAAATTTGAAGATTTTCAAGCATTATTTCTATATTAATAAAAATGGGTGCTACATTTGAGACATGTTTTGATGAAAGAACATGGTTGGGAGTCTATGAGTGATAGAGTTTTAATAGGAAGAATATAATAGCAAAATGCATGAGAATTTCTGATGGTGATGAGTCTTGGTGTGGATGATGAATTCCCATGTGTTTATGTTTTATCGAAAGACTTGAACTTTAAAAAGGGTAAGGGCCTAATTTTTATAAGAAGTCTACTTAAGATATTGAAAGGTTGACAAATCATAAGGGTAAATCTCATCTGATTACTTGCGTTGTGTCAGTACTTGGAATGGAGACTCGACTACTGAGGTGAAGGAGGTAGATGGTGAATGATATGACAAAAGCCACGTATGAGAATTCAAATTGCAGTATTGCATGGGTTGACTATAATAGGTACTTGGGGAATGTCCGTAGGATCTTTGTAAGTCCTTGGGGGTAGTATACAATGCCAAGTTGTGATGGCTCTAAGATAAGAGGGATTCATATGATTGACTTAGCATCCTCAACAAAACGAAACATTACCATGATTTAGTTGAAAGTATCCTAATTCGAGGTACTAGACAAGGTATGTACTCCCTATCGTTACCTAGAAATCAAATCTTAGATTAAATAATACATTTTGTGTAAGTCCTTTTGGAGACAGAAAATTTTGGAGGTACCAAGAGACCCTAAAATATGATTAATAGAATATCCCAATAGGCGTGACATGGTGAGGAGAGAGTATGCGATAATGGATATATTTTATTTTATATAATTCCTTATTTTTGTGAGCTTAAGGATGGATGACTCACTCCTGCACCCCCACTTTTCAAATGTTGATGGTGGAAGTGAGTCTGTCGACTTCCAAGCGTTAGATGCAGCTCCTAGTAGAGTGATGGGGGCACGTCTTCATTGTCAAAGATGATTTCTAGCTAAGGAGGAGGTGGCAGATATCCACAGGACAATAGTTAGGACCTCAAAGACTGTATAAACATGTTTTGTGACTTTTTACATGTTATTTTACGTATTTAAAGTTTATGTGTGTATTGGTTATGATGAAATTTACTAATGTATAAGTGATGATTTGTAACCTAGATAAATTTGTAATTATTTGGATATTTGAACTTACACTCTTAAGGTATTAGATTATTCAATTTCCACTCATGAGAAAAATGTTTATTATCATTGTTGTTTGTGTACTACACTATTATTATCCGTCTAATTTTCTTTACCTCAAAACTTTATTTGGAAGAATGATGGAAAAATAATCGAAAGGATTTTATCAAAACTTAGAATCAATCATTTGAGAAATAAAATGGTGAAAATTACTTTTCATGTTTAAAGCTAAGAAAAAATTAATTGTTGTGCATTTAATGAAGGCATTTGGTTAATTATGATATTTTCAAATGATCTTATGATAATAAAAAGGGTTGTTACAAGTCTTGGTAAGTACAATCCAACCACTGAAAGAGATTATCCTTGACTTGTATTTATAGTTATTGCAAAACACAAAAAATGAAAATTTCTTTCTTTAAAACTTGAAAGGAACCTAGATTTGTTGGTATCAAATTCATTCTTTAAATATAAATCTTATCTCCAATGTTTTTTCAGTTACTACAATAGCTCCTATAATATTTTTCCCCAATTCATTTACTAGCAATCTTATATCATTACACAATCTGTTAGCCTAATCAATATTTTTCATACGCATGATTAAGACTCCAACCTTTAGTCGCAATCTTCATTATATTGGACAATAAAGTCAAAACTCAAGCATTGATTTCCATCTCCATGAAATAATGATAATATAAATCATTTACAAATTCTAGGGTAGGAGCTAGAATTGTCTTCTGTTTATAAAATTTGAAATTGTTAATGTTTTGTAAAATTTATGGATAAGTGAAATCAACCAATAAAAATAATGGATTTTTAGAATCAACTATCAATAAAATCACCAGGTACTTGAATATTACTTTTCCTTATATCATTGGAATCTTGTTTTCCATCTTCTATATTAAGAATCCAATCTACAAATTGGTTTGTGTTCTCAACATCATGTGATATATTGGGGCACCTAATCTCATGTTTCTTGATAGTCTTTAAATTTTCTACTTGTTTCATAATTTAGAAGAATTGATTGTTGTTGCAACTACATAATAATTTAGAAGAATTGATTGTTGTTGCAACTACATAATAATTTAGAAGAATTGATTGTTGTTGCAACTACATCATGCCTATAACTTTTTCTTATGACTAACAATGTTTGTCTAAATCCCCACCTAACACAACCACTTTACCTCCAAATGGCCTATACAGGTGGTCTTCACTTTGACACCTCATGATATCCTGTAAAGTATATATAGTCAACCACTTCAAAGAAAAACTTATTCAACATTAGAGGATCATCCCAAATTATTAGTTTTTAATGAAGTAAGAGTTTGGCTCTAAGACTTCCTTGTCTTATGTTGTAAGTAGAAACTTTAGTAGTGACCGATTGTATACAAAATATGGAATGAGTTATCTTACCTTCAGGTTATAGTAAATATGCAACTCCAATAGAAACAACATTTAAAAAATAATGTCACATCCTCTTCCTCTAACAACCTTGATCTACAGAGTCCCTATAATCTTCAATCCTCTAATATTATTGGGCAAAGTCATGGGCTCCTGCCATGACAATGGCTTTAAAGGATATCACTTCCCATGCTTCTTTTTTTTTTGGAAAAATGAACACTTTCTCGCAATTGTCCCCGATAAACACATTGTGGCATCCTTGGCCATACTCAAGATAAGTATTATAAGCTTCATGGATATTCGTCGAGACATCGTTATTACTACAAGGTTAACATTCATGGGAAACCTTCTACAAGAATCATTGCAGCAATGTCTATGACTATTATGAGAGGTAAATCAACTTAAAGCCGCTCTTATAAGGCAGTATCTAGCTCTTTATTCTTCCCTCTGTATGCTTAATAAATGGGTCATTGATACTAGAACAACAAATCATGTTTCTTTCACTCTTTCTTCCTTTCATCAGTAACCTATTCCTTCTTCTCTCCACACTACTATTTGTGTACCTAATGGTCATTTAGTTCCTATTCATGGCATTGGTAATGTACAACTTACATCACACATGATTCTTACTAATGTATTATTTATACCCTCTTTCAAATTGAATTTTTTATTTGTGTCAAAATTCACACAAACTTCTAATTATAATATCCTCTTTTATCTTGATCACTGTGTATTTCAAGACCATTTGACTAAAAAGGAGATTGGTTGAGGCAATAAAAAGGATGAACTATAGTTCCTTGAAACCTTTACCATTGTTGCTACCTTTCTCACCACCTCATTCACCACTTGGCATGCTCGTTTCGATCATCCTTCACCAAGTGCCTTCAAGTGTTTAACTCTTATTCTTGGTTTCAATAAAGAGTCTAATGACCATTGTGAAATTTTTCATTTTTCAAAAGAAACACGTCTTCCTTTTCCTCTACATATGTCCTCTAGTAACTCTTTGTTTGATTTAATTCATGTTGATGTTTAGGGAAATACACTACACCTACTAGAAATGGTCATTGTTATTTTTTTAACTACTATTGATAACTTTTCCCCAGTTACATGAACTTATCTCATGAAATATAAGTTTGATGCATATTCTTTACTTGTCCATTTCTTAGCTTATGTTCGCAATCATTTTAATACTTGTGTAAAAATTGTCTGATTTGACAATGGTAATGAATTCACCAATCATTCATATAAAAAATTGCTTCATCACTCTAACATTTTACAACAATTTAGTTGTCCCAGTACTCCCCAACAAAATGACATTGTTGAACGTAAGCATCATCATCTTCTTAATGTTGCTAGATCTCTTCATTTTCAAGCTAACCTTCCACTTTCTTTTTGGGGAGATTGTATTCTTATTGCTACTCATCTCATCAACTGCACCCTATCCAAACTTTTAGATGATAAGACTCCTTATTAAAAACTTTATGTTCACTCACCTTATTTCTGTCATCTCCGTACATTTGGTTGTTTATGTTATGCATTCACTTCTCATCACCATCCAAATAAGTTTGAACCTAGACCTAGACGATGCATTTTTATAGGATACCTTGCTAGTCAAAAAGCCTATCGATTGTATGATCTTAATCATCATCAATTTTTCATTAGTCGAGATGTCATTTTTCATGAAACAACATTTTCCTTAAAATTGATAAGAATTTAAATGAGTTACACACAGATCAAACCCCTCTTCCTCTACCTATTTCTGATCAAGCATCCACTAATCCCCTAAATATCACACCTATTAATAACCCTTCCCAATCCCCTTCCACTATAAATCTTTCTAACCCTTTCCACACCAATTATGTCACCTATTCCTCAACCTACACTTGTTCATATACCAGTTATGGTACCCAATCCACAACCACATTCTCAATGAGTCACAAGATCTCTAGTTCACCTTGTTGGTTATTCATGTAATATGGCCTCACTCAATCTTCCTCATCATCTCCAAGTACATAATATCTTATCTCTCACTATCTTTGTTCACATGCATACTCACATACTCATCTTCATTATAGTAATTCTATTTCTAAACACATTGAACCTACCTCATACATTGTTGTCTATAAAGATCCTAATTGGAGAAAGGCTATGGTAGAAGAAATAAAGGCATTAGAGGCTAACAACACTTGGACTTTGGTTTTTTTGCCTCTTGAAAAAATAGTCATAGGTTGTAAATGGGTATATTGCATTAAGATTAGTAAGATACATCAAATCTACTCTTGACTATGACATCTTACTCTTATCTCACTCTTTTCTACAACTACGTGCTTACTGTGATGCATATTGGTCTACATGCCCTATATCTAGAAGATCAACCTCTAGTTATTGTCTTTTTTTAGGACTGAGTCTCCTTTCTTAGCGAACCAAGAAGCAATCCACAGTTTCATGCTCCTCTACCATAGTTGAATATCGATCAATGGCCAATGTTGTTAGTGAAATCACATGGTTCCAAACCCTTTTTCATGAATTAGACATTCCACAACATCCTAAAACTTTATCTTATGACAATCAAGTTACCCTCCATATAGCAAACAATCCTATTTTTCATGTAAGAACCAAACATGTTAAAATTAATTGTCATTTTGTTCGAGGAAAAATTAAAGAAGGCAAAGTTCGAACCACTTTTGTTCCTTCCAACCAACAACTAGCACCAAGACACTTCTTCCAACTCCACATACTCAATTGATTTTCAAGCTTATGTATCTTCCTTGCCCTTGAGCTTGAGGGGGAGTGCTACACAATCAAAGATATGATATAATTGCACATTGTTGCACAATCAGATATATGATATGATTGCACAATCATCTTGTCATATTATCAAATATTCTATATAATTAATAGATATCACTTGTGTGTGTGTGTGTGTGTGTGTGTATTTCTTTTATGATTTAATAATACACAACCAAATACTTTCAAATACAAAAATGGTTGCTTCGAATGACACTAACTATCATTCTTTAAATGACAAGATAAAATACTTGTTATTTGTGAAAAAAAATGCATCTTCCTATCCTTGCTAGTTAGAAGTCAGATTTTATGTATGATGAAGACTAAGATTTTGAACATTAACAAGTATGTGATTTTTTTTCCAGCAATTTGTAGAAGACAATGTTTATAATCACATTGATAATGAGACACAAGCTAGAACTTTGTGAAAAAAGAATAAGTCCTTGTATGTATTTAAATTAGGGAATAATAAATTGTATTTGTTGAATTGTCTAATGAATTTGAGGTATAAGGAGAGTTCTTTCATTTCATATCACTTAAATGAATTTCAAGGGCTTCTACATCAACTATGAAGAATGAGTATCAAATTTGAAGATGAAGTTTTGGGATTATGGTTATTAAATACTTTACGTGAGTCTTGGGATGCATTTTGGGTTTTTATTACTTTGTACCTAATAGTATTGTTTCTTTGCAAATAGCAAAGAGTGATGCTCTTAATGAAGAGATTAGAAGGAAGACACAGGGTTCTTTATCTTAGTATGAGGTGTTTGTCATTGAAAATAGAGGGAGAAGTTAGAAAGAGGAATCGAAGGGTGGTCAAGAGAAGAGAATAATTAAGTTCAGGTCCATACAAAGAATGTGGAGTGTTATTATTGTCATAAAACAAGACACGTATAGAAGAGCTATTTTTTTTTTTTTGGAAAAAGAAGAATAAAGGCAAGAAGGGTAAGCAAAAAGGGAAGGATCATGATGATGATGATTGTGTTGCTACTACTACTTGTGGTGATCTTGTTATTCTTCATGATAATGAGTCAATTAATCTTGTATATTATTAGAGAATGTGGATAGTTGATAGTGGTACTACACTACATGTTACACCAAGGAAGGAGTTTTTCACATCTTACACTTCTGGTGATTTTGAAGAGTTGAAGATGGGTAATGATGTATCTAAGGTAAAAGGTGTTGGTGATGTTTGTTTGCAAACCAACATGGGAATGTAATTGTTGCTTAGAAGAGTCAAACATGCTCTTGACATTCATTTTAATTTGATTTCTATGCAACTGCTTGATGATGATAGTAACTTGGTTGTGGCCAAAGGAGAGAAATCTTCTAATGTGTTGGACAAAAGCTTTTATTACTAAAGACAATGTGAATTCTATGGAAATTGAGGGATCTTTGTGGCACCGAAGGCTTAGTCATATAACTAGTAAGAGACTGAATTATTTAGCTAAAATGGATGTTCTTCATGGGTTAAAAAGTGAATAATTGCATGGTTGGTAAGCAAACTAGAGTATCTTTGAAGAAACATCCTCCTTCAAGGAAGTCAGAGTTGTTGGAATTAGTGCATTTTGATGTTTGTAGTCCACTAAAAGTAAAATCTTTTAGTAATGCACTTTACTTTATTACCTTTATTGATGATTGTTCTAGGAAACTATAGGTCTATGTTTTGCAAAGACCAAGTGTTTGAGAAATTCAAATAGTTTCATGCTTTGGTTGAAAGATGATAAGGCAAGAAGTTAAAATACATTCGTATTGACAATAGTGGTGACTATTGTGGATCCTTTGATGTCTATAGTAAGCAACAAGGTATTACACATGAGAAGACTCCTCCTAAAACTCCTTAGTAGCCAAAATGATGAATAGGACATTGTTAGATAGAGTGAGGTGTATGCTCTCAAATGTCAGGCTACCCAAACATTTCTAGAGTGAGACACTATACATGGTGGTGCATGTTATTAATTTCACTCCTATAATTGTCCTTGATAGTGAAGTTTCAGAAAAAGTTTGGTTTGGAGAGAATATGAGTTATAATCATTTACGTGTCTTCGGTTGCAAGACATTTGTTCATATTCCAAAGGATGAAAGATCCAAGTTGGATGCGAAGATAAGACAATGCATCTTTATTGGTTATGGTCAAGATGGATTTAGCTATAGGTTGTATGATCCTATTAAGAAGAAGATAGTTAGAAGTTGTAATGTGTAATTCATGGAAGACCAAACCATTAAGGACATTGATAAGGTAAAGAAGACTACACCCGAGAAAGATAAAAATCTAATTAATGTTGATGTTATGAAGATGTTATTCATAATATGGATAATGTTGAGAGTAGTGTTCAACATGATGATGTTGATGATCAACAGCTTGGAGATGGATTAGATGTTCCTATTGATGATGTTCAAGAAGAACATGAGATGTTACATGATAAGAATCTTGATGATATAATTGAACTATCTCAAGTTCAACTCAAGAAGTCCAATAGGTAAAAACAACCTTCTACAAGGTATTATTCTGATGAGTATGTGACCTTGACTAATGGGGAGAACCTGAATGTTTTGAAAAGGCCTTGGAAAGTGAAGAAAAGCAAGAGTGGTTGGATGCAATGCAAGATAAAATGAAATCCTTGCATGATAATCACACTTATGACTTGGTGAAATTTCCTAATGGTAAGAGCCTTTAAAAAAAGTGAAGTTTTAGGATGAAACATGAGAGTAATTATGTGTCTTCAAGGTACAAAGTCAGATTAGTGGTGAATGGCTTCAACCAAAGAAAATGTGTTGATTTTTATGAAATTTTCTCACCTATGGTGAAGATGTAGTCCATTAAAGTTGTTTTAAGTTTGGTTGTTACTCTTGATTTGCAGGTTGAACAAATGAACGTGAAAACTGCTTTCCTTCATGGCGATTTGGAAGAAGAGATTTATATGAAGCAACTTGATGATTTTCAAGTTAAAGGCAAGGAAGAGTATGTACGTAAGTTGAGAAAGAGCTTATATAGTGTGAAGCAAGCTCAAAGACAATGGTATAAAAAGTTTGAGTCTTTTATGTGTGAACAAGGCTATAAGAAGACTACTTCTAACCATTGTGTTTTTGTTAAAAAAAAAAATTGAAGACAACTTCATTATCTTATTATTGTATGTTGATGATATGCTTATTGTTGAAAAAATTATTTTAGGATTGAGAAGTTGAAGAAGCAATTGGGCAAGTCATTTTTCATAAAAGACATGGGAGCTGCTAAATAGATTCTTGGTATAAGAATCAACCATGATAGAGAAAAAAAAAGTTTTGGTTATCATAGGAACACTATATTAAAAGGTTGTTGCAAAGGTTCCAGATGGAAGATGTTATGGTAGTGAGTACCTCCTCTTGCAAATCATTTTAAATTGAGTGTTAAACAAAGTCCTTCAAATGAAGCTAAAAAGTTAGACATGAAGAGATTCCTTATGCATCTGTGGTAGGTAGGTTGATGTATGCAATGGTCTGTACAAGTTCAGATATTGCACATGCTTATAATATAGTAAGTAAATTCTTTTCAAAGCTAGGTAATGAGCATTTGAATGTCGTGAAATAGATTTTGAGGTATCTTTATGGTATTGTTGATATGAAGTTTTACATTGAAGGTTATAAGCCTACTTTGGTGAGCTACTCAAACACAGATTTGGCTGGAGACATTGATTCCAAAAAAGTCTTCTTTGAGTTGTTTGATTAAGTGAGTTGTGGCTTGGCAATCAAAGCTATAGAAGGTATTGCATTGTCTACTATTGAGGCAAAGTTTATTGTCATTACTGAAGCATTCAAGGAGTTGCTATGGGTGAAAAAGCTTTTTTAGGAGCTTGGTTTTGTGTAGGACAAATATCCATTATTTGTTGATAGTTAAAGTGTTATCCATCTCGGTAAAAATCCAACTTTCCATTTAAGGTCCAAACATATTGATGTAAGGTATCATTGGATACACGATGTTTTAAATGCTAAGTTGTTTGAGTTGGTTAAAATTCATATTAATGATAATAGTGTTGATATGATGACTAAAACATTACCAAGAGGAAAGTTTGAATCTTTTTTGTGAAATTTTCGGTTTGGCATTTATTTCCACATAGTTGTGAGAGGAAGATATATTGGGTATTGAGCTCCCTTCCTATGTGAAGAAAAACCCAATATTGAGAAGTCCATTAGGTTTCTCACTTATTTAAGTGGAGAGGGATATGAGAAAAGGAGAGAGACAGTTAAGTCTAAAACAAGAGAGAACAACAACCATTAGAGAGAAAAGAAGAGGGAAAATAATTTTCGCTTAAACATAGAGCAATCACTGTAAAATTCCAATTGCAAATTCTTTTACTGTTAGATTGAGCTAAAATTTTGACTACAAGTTTGTAACATCTGATTCTTCATTCTAAATAGTTGGATCATGAGCATGAGATCTAAGTTTTGATACATTTATTTCGCATAATAACTCTATTTTTTTATGATTTTCATCTTCTTGGTTCTTTATTTGTAATCTTTATGGTCCTGTTGCTTTTCTAGTTGTTAGCACTTTTTTGTATGCACTTGATTGAGACTCTTTTGTATCATTGTTGATTCTAATGGAGTTATTTCTTTGGTTTAGACAACCCGTAGTTTTTTACCCTTTGAAAATAAGGGGAACAAACCACAAATTATCTATACCAAAGAAATAACTCCATCATTATCAACAAGGGTACAAAAGAGTCTAAATCAAGTGCACAAAAAAGTGCTAATAACTAGATAAGCAACAATGCCATAAAGATTACAAATAGAGAACCTAGAATATGAAAAACCTCAAATAATAGAGCTACTATGCGAACTGAATATCTCACAACTTATATATTGTTTTCATGATCCAACAGTTAAGAATAAAGAATCAAATGTTATGAATATGCTGTCAAAATTTCAATATGATCCAACAGTAAACAAATTTACAATTGTGATTTTACAGTGACTATTCTGTGTGTGAGCAAAAATTACTTTCCCTCTTCTTCTCACGATTGGTGTTTTCTTTTATTTTAAACCTAACTCTCACGGCTGGTGTTTTCTTTTGTTTTAGACCTAACTTCCTCTCTCTCCTTTTCTTATATCCCTTTCCACTTAAATAATTGAGAAACCTAGTGGATTTCTCAATATTGGATTTTTCTCCATCCAAGAAGGGAGTCCAATACTTAGCATGATTAATAATGTAAGCTGAATTTTATAATTAAATATGACAAGTAAAATAAAGAAATAAATAAAATAGTACATATAATAAGATCATAAAGTCTCACTATATTCATTGAACATAGGATTAATTCTTGTACTAGCTTGATCGGTTATCGTAAGGTTTTCCAATGGTTCTAATCTAAAGCCTATTTCCAATTGAGGTGGAAAACTAATTTACATAATTATCTTCACTTTTTAAATTTAAAGATGGCATTAGCTTTTTTTTAATATTTGATTTAATTTTTAAAGAATTTGAGTTCCCCAAATATATATTGGAAAACTTATATGTTTTAAGATGTTTTAAAGGATAAAATATATTTTTATCCTTCATTTTATTTAGATTTTTGTCTTTAGTTATTCATAATTTTTGTATTACTTTTTATCTCTCATAAATTATTATATTTTATTTATAATCCCATATGTTAATTTCAATTGTTAAGTGATGACATAGTGAAAAAAATTTATATTTTGAAAAATTTTATTTAATTTTTATATAGTTTTTAACTATTACAACTTTTCTAATAAACCAAAAGTATTAAAAATATTATAAAAAATAAAAATCCAAATA